>ML975256.1:94764-270940 GCA_010015605.1 Decorospora gaudefroyi
AAAAAAAAAAAAAAAAAAAAAAAAAAAAAAAAAAAAAAAAAAAAAAAAAAAAAAAAAAAAAAAAAAAAAAAAAAAAAAAAAAAAAAAAAAAAAAGGCAACAAACTCTCATTTTCCATTCATCGATTCCCCTCGCTTCTCCCACGGCTCCCTCAACTCAGCACAATACCTCTCCGGATCCTCCACCCTCGACTTCTCCGTCGGCACCGCCCTCTCATTAAACATGCCGACCATAACACCAAACATGAATTCATGCGGCAGACCCTCCGGATCTTTCCCCGCCCACCGCTTATGCCCATACAGCACCCAGCAGTCAACCAAGAACGTGCGCATCGGATCGCCTTCGACGGTACCAGCATACAGTTTCCCGATGGTGCTATAAACGGGATATCGTCGCTTCCCGTCCGCGCGTTCCAGCGCCGTGGACTCGATAAAAGCGCGCAGCACAGCTCGTTTGGCGGATAGGTCCTGCAGTTTTTCCGTGAGGATGTACAGATCGGATAGCAGATTGAATTCGCGTGTTACGGCTGCGTTGACGGCTGCGCAGGTACTCCCCTCCTCTGCTTTTTTCTTATCGGCGGACGAGGGCGCGTGTTCCGAGTCCGGGGTTAGGGTGATTTGGTCGTAGATGGGCAGGCTGGAGTAGTAGATGAGTTGGACGTAGGCGGCGAATGTTGATGGTTTGTCGTCCGGGAGGTGGACGAGGCCTTCTGTGGCTTCTTTCCATGAGGGGAGAATTTCGATGGAGGAGCTGCTGCTGTTTTTGGAGGAGTTGGGCGTCTTGTAGCCGCGGAGGGCGGCGGCGAAGAAGTCGGAGCGCGAGCGGAGGAGGTCGACGTGGATGTAGAAGGGTTGGGAGTCGTTGCCTGTGCCTACGCGCACTTCGACTGTTGGGCCTGCGAGATAGCTTGTGGTAGTTAGTAGGTGGATGAAGATGTTTGTGGATAAAGTTGGTATGGTCTGGACTGTCTCGAAGTGTTGTAGTGAAATGTGGTGATTGATTTCAAATGACGTACCTTGCTGCAGAACTCCGCTCAGCGCGAATCACTCTGTCGCTACGCATATTGAAACAAAACAGAGTAATTGATGACCAGTATATTAGCCCGTATATGCAAGCCACTCTAGTTCAAGCAGTAGTGTTGCTGTTGGTATCCGAAAACTTCAACGGAGTGTAGAATAATCACGATAGAACTGGAAAGGGAAGGTACAGTCCACTTAAGCAAACCTCCATCTTCTAACATTTGCCAGAAACATCCGACAAGCAATCAAAACCTTGTCCACCTGGAAAACGCGGGTCACAACCCTGACAGCCGTGAACATATGCGATCAGGAGAGAAATATCACCTACATGAACTTGATGGAAGCATCGGAAGTACTCGTGTGGTCCTATCCAATGCTTGAGATGACTACCCTTGACCCTCGCTAGCCGGTATCCGGTACCTATCCGAAATATCCAACCGAGCCCACAGCCATGCCCCTCGACCACCAATCAGACCCTAACCTCAAAAAGAATCCAAGCCCAGCATCTTGGCCCAAAGAGGAATGATTCGATATCCGAAAGTGAGATAAAAGAGACCGATCAGCGTCCGGATACCTCTGCCGGGCCTGGTTCTATTCACCCCAGCACGATGGAACGCAAAAAGGGTCCCTGCGAAGGATTTAGTCTGCGTTTGGGGTAGTTCCATCCTCGACACATGCAGACATGGTCCGACTTCTCGTTGCCTACCTTTCAAGTTTCACCGTGGAATAATCTAGAGAGAGGTCCGCGACTGTTGCTGGCGGTGCAGCACGACCCCTGGTGTCGCTCGTATGCGGCATGACATCAATGGAAGTCCTCAAGCACATTGCTACTTTCCACAGATGCCGAGGTAATAATAGTAGGGCTCGCCGCACAGCACATAGCAACGTGAGCCCGTGAGAAGATTTGTTGGTTAGGTCTGACGCCAAGGTAAATACCAGCGTAGATAAGCCCGAACACCTGTCCTGTAAGCACGGCTGAGCACTTGACTACTATGTCATAGGTCGTATAGCTCTTCGCTCATGGCATACGGCGCCAATGTCTTCAGCTCCCGACTCTTCATCCTCACCACAGAGCGAGGATACTGCATCGTCATCGGGCCCAGGTGTTTGAAGAGGATTTGGACGATATACCGGCTACGGTTGCCGTTGCTGCGTTGCTTGCGATGGGTATTTCGGTTAGAGAAGGCCGTTGGCGGAGAGTCTTGGTTCATCCCCTGCATTTTGACCGCAGAGGTTTTTTAGTCTTATAAGTCCTCTTGCTATATACCATGTAACCTCCCCGCTTTTCACTATCTGTAAAAAAGTGGGACCGGGGAATTATGCGATGAAATGACGACTCTGGACTCCCAGCTCCTAGCAATAATCGGGCCAGAGAACTGGGGCCCGGTTAGTAATTGCCGCACGTGCACGTCGAAAGATCGGTGCCGGCTGCCGGTTTCCCGTTTGCTTGGCAACGTCTACTGTTTGCACATCTGCCGCGCATCCATGATCCTAGTAGTGAGGTTTGAACTTTGATCTCCATGCCTCGGCGCCACCATAGCCGAGCCGGGTGCGGATACCTCCGTTCACGTCTCCATCTCGAATTTTAGCCGCCTGTAGTGTATGACGCAGACGTTTGTGGATCTAGGAGGAACAAGAAGGAGCGTTTCGAGTTATCACATGTGTGAAGAAATCTTTAGTCTTCGGGCGTCACTGTTACCCTACGAAAACAACATTGTAATGTTTCCTTGTTCTGAATGCCTCTTGATCCAGTTGGGCAAAATCCCGTATAATCCAACTCCAAAAATCTACGGAAACGACATGTTTTACGCTCTGCAGAAAACATTGGAAGATTGGGAATGGATAATGAAGATAGCAGAAACAGTCATCGCAAGTACGACCTTCGTTCAGCGAGTACTCAGACACCTGCTTCTTCAGGGTCTACGTTGAGGTCCCAGTCGATACCACCACCCTTCCCATAGCGCTGCTCCAGCCACTCATTGCACTTGGTGAAATGCTGACAGTCGAACTGCATTTCGTTAGCACTCCGGAGACTCCACGACGAGCCACAGCACTTACAAAACCTCTAGACGCACTCAGCGGACTTGGGTGAACACTCTTCAAGACGAGATGCTTGTCGACAGGAATGCCCTTTGTCCTGCTCTGTGCTGGCGAGCCCCAGGCCAAGAACACAACACCGTTTGTTCTCACCTTCACAACAGTATCGATGACCTTCTGCGTAAGGAGCTCCCAGCCTTTGCCCGAATGTGAGTTGGCTTTCCCTCTACGGACCGTCAGGCAGGTGTTGAGGAGCAGAACGCCACGGTCGGCCCATGGTGTGAGGAGTCCCCCTTTGTTCGGAGGTGGTTGGTAATCGGGATACTCCTTCTTAAGAGCTTTGTAAATGTTTTGGAGGGACGGTGGGGCGGGATTGGGTGGGCGGATGGAGAAACATAGGCCGTGGGCCTGATTTGGGCCGTGGTAGGGATCTTGGCCTGTAATGACAACCTTCACCGTGTTCAGTGGAGTGTGTCGCGACCTGTTCTGCTGTATGAGTTTATGTTGCACTAAGACCAGTTTTGGGGGGTAGGACGGTACCATGAGTAAACATCCTTCATTGGCGGATAGACGGTCTGTCCACTACTCAGCTCTTTCTTCAGAAACCTTTTTAGCTCGAGGAACTGTGGCGTCAGCAGCACATCTTTGAGATGTGGCAGCCAGCTCTCATGCAGCGTGTCAAGCTCCAATTGCAGCAATTCTTTCTGTTCATCAGTGAGTTTGCCAACCCAGGCCTCTCTGTCGAACTTCGCGGCTGCTACCGTCTGCTTGGCCGCCGCGTTGGGATTGGGTTTCGGTGCGCCGAAGAAGGCGGTGATGCTGCCGTTCGTTTTGGGCTTTTTGGACGCGTCCGTGGCCGCAGCCGCGGCTTTGCGCTTGGAGCTCATTATTGTGCAATTGATGTTTAACTTAAATATCAGACGAGAAACCGTGAACAGTACGGAGAAAGAGGAGTTCGAGCGTAGACATGTCGCGCTCCCAGCCCCTGGCGGCCGCGTCCCCGACGTGGCGTCGAAACGAAAGGTCGGATCCTTCTCATTGGCCGCCACGCCGCATGGTAGCACGTGACTACGCGAGGCGCGTTTTCGTCACGTGCAATGACATCACAGCACACTTCAACCCTTACACAAGGATGCAAGCAGGCTGCCACCTGCAACGGCAGTCCTATCATGATGATCGTGGACCCTCAACAAATGAGACGCGTCTACCTAGGGGACTGATCTGCACTAAGATGCCTGAAATGTGGGGATCCCAGCCCTATGCGGGCTCAATGCAGGCTCGCTGCCCGCATTTGTGACGTGAGTGTTGCCTAGGGACAAGCACACGAGCGCGTCCAGGTCAGAGACATATAAACACACTTCTCTCTTAACGGTTTCCTCACACCGCTAACCTCTCTAACACCAACCTGACCTTCGTCTATCGACCTCGCAAACTCTCAACAAATACCGACAGCAACAATGGCTTCTTCTAACCCCTCCAACTTCGCCAACCTCCCCAAGGACGAACTAAAGGATATCGCTGCCAAAGGCGGCCATGCCTCTCACGGCTCCGGCAACAACCAGGTAAGCCGTCACTCTACACCAGCGAATTAGATCCGTTCTCTAATCAATCGTACAGTCCGGCAGCAGCGAACCGGGTCGTAATCCTGATGGTACTTTCGTCCAAGGCTCGCATCTTGCCCAAGAGCTAGGTGCCCAGGGCGGCCATGCTTCTCACGGCGCTTCCAACGACTCCGGCAGTGAGCCTGGTCGCAATCCCGATGGTACCTTCACAAAGGGCTCAGAGGTTGCAAAAGAGCTTGGCGCTCAAGGCGGCCACGCTTCTCATGGTTCCTCCGACGACTCTCGCGTAAGTCAACTTTAAACAAATGGATGAGTATCTAGTTATGGGGCTAACTGTGTTGTAGCGCGACCCCGACGGAACCTTCAAGAAGGGCAGTGAGCTTGCTCACGAGCTGGGCGCTCAGGGTGGACATGCTTCGCACTAGGGGTTGGTGTGGAGCAGTCGCTATGTCGGCCGGATGGCAACACGCCGAAAAATTTCACGAAATAATGCATGAACAAAATCCATTTGGCTAGATCAATATTCGCTCTGTCCTCTTTAACTAGTTTGTATTAACTAACTTGTATGTGAAAGGGAGTGCGGTAAGTAGAACCCAGCACTTTGACGCAACTGCCAGCCGTGATTAGGAAGTGCATGTGCTTTACCATCACTATAATTTCTTGCGACGAGGAAGGTGTCAGAATTCGGATCTCATGCTGAGGACATGAGAGGATGGTGAAAAACGATTGAACAAGATTGAAAGGCACCGCTCGTAAGGGCTGTGCCCCGGCACTTACTCTTTCGTAGTGTCACTTCTTCTCTCCCTCCCTTCGCGCAGCCCACAACAACCCCCTCTCCACCTGCTCCACAAACCACCCATCAACATACGCCTCATCAAAATGCCCCAACGCCGTAAAGAAAACCCTGCCCCCGCGGACCTCCTGACACCACACCAAGGGATGATCGTCCCCATGTTTACCACCCAGGAACGTTTTCGGATCGCCTCGTAACAAGATGTCCAGATTGCTGTTCAGACGAGGATGTGTGTGAAAATTATACCACTCATCCATCCATCGTTCCCTCGCGCCACAACCATCCATAATAAAATGTTTCTCCTTCCCAGCTTCTAGTACAACGGTACCCAGTTCCGCATCAGGATGGCTCTCGAAACTCGCGCCGATCAACTTCGTATACCATTCATTTCCTTGCATAGCGGCCGCTGCGCCGTGGATAGCTACGATACCGCCTCCTTGCCACACAAACTGTTGTAGGCCAGAGAGTTGGGCGGCTGTGAAAATGTCATCGCCGATGTTTTGTAGTAAGACGATGACGGCGTAGTGGGAGAGAGTGGAAAGGGAATCGAAGGTGGATGAGTCTTCGGTGGCCGTTACGGTGAAGGTGTTTGTGGTTTTGGCGAGGGTTTGGAACATTTGGATGCCGGTGGGAATGGAGTCGTGGCGGTAGCCGGTTGTTTTGCTGAAGATTAGGATGTTGAAAGGTTGTAGGGATGACATGTTTGACCATGTGTCTTTGCGGTGTCGTCTCTGCGATGGAATAGTATAATATGGATATGGAAGTTTGGTGCCAATGGAGCTGATGGATAGTTTTATCGTAAGTAAGGTTCGTCCGATTAGCCTGATATCATATGTTAACCCAGATAAATGACGTCATGCATATCGGGCTTCGTTTGATAGTGTTAGTTTATAGCGAGTTACGTGTCTGATGAAGAGTTGTGAGCCAGTTTGGTAGTGCGTTTATGGTACCCTGAACCAGCATGAGCCCGTTGTTGTTCGTTCGACAAGACTCCCGTGATGATTTCCATCTACAATGGGAAAGTTCTCGGTGCATTACGCGCGTGTTCATTGCGGGCTATGCGTCCATCCAAAGCAAACTAGGTACAAACCGTTTGACTCCGGGTCAATGACATTGCCATGCTTCCTAGTGTACATACCTCGAGTTTGATACTCTCTCCATTTTCAACTCTTCCCAACCGGAATGCTTTGAAATTTTCAGTGTGCAAAACAGAACTTTCAGTGGAGCTCATGGTTACATTGCAGGACGTTGGCTGTCGTCGTTGGTACTGTGGTCGTCTTTGGGGGGGTTTCTGGTCCGTATAAGATTTCTTAAAAACCCGGTTATTTTCCTCTGCTACTCGTCATCTGAACTCTACGCACATAGTCAGCCGTAGATCTAGAAGCATAGAAAGACAACTAGAGTATGGATACCATAGTTGTCATTTAGATGGGCTAGTCCAAGGTCACGATAAGTACCTCGGGAAGCCGAAGAAGCTCGGACCATGCGTCAGATCGATATAGATAGCGCCGAGCGGGGTAGGTAGCGGTACGGAGTACAGGGTGATCACCTAGGCGTGCGGTCTTGTACGACGCAGGTACGCAGGCCACGCCCCTCAAGATGCACAACATGCGAGCTGAAAGCCTTCCACGTGATGCGGGGGCAGTGTACAGTACTACGAAGTGGAACTTCCACCGGCTTGGCAAGAGGGCTGACTTGTCTCCCTCCGCAAATAGCTGTCAGCACCATACGGAGCTGCTTGTGTAATCTGAAGACTGACTTATTACCTCGTCTAAGTCGTCGTTCAGCTCTTATCTACATACCTACTTTGCCGACCCCCGCAACGCTCACATTCGCGAGTTCCAGCATTTCCCCGGAGCCATAGCATACATGGCCACCACACTTACTCGTCTTGTCGAGCTTGTGCGAAGCAAGCCCTTCGCCGCGTCGCTTGCATTAGTAACCCACTATGTCCTTCACAGCGACGAATGGGAGAATTCATTCCATGTGTTCCTTGGTATTTGGACCGTCGCGTTTGGAGGGATCGCAGTCCTTGAATACGTGTGCGATTCGCGTGCCCAAACACTAGGTCTCGCCATTCAGATCACGGCAACGGCAGCTACAATATACTTCGGCACATTGGCAACCAGCATACTACTCCACAGAGTCTTCTTTCATCGCTTGCGAGGTGTAAGCTCCCATGAAGCGTCCTACAAAAACCGTATACTAAATCTCCCTCAGATCCCCGGTCCAGTCACCGCCCGCTTCACTAAATTCCATTCCATCTTCGCGGGCGTCCTTCCAAAATTCCAGTACTTCAAATACGTCCGATCCCTGCACCAAAAGTACCGCACAGACGTGATCCGGACTGGGCCTCGCGAAGTCACTGTCTACTGCGCAGACGCTATCCCCTTGGTCCACGGACCGTTGTCAAAATGCACAAAGGCGAGTATATACACCGCCACTGAGCTCGGGGGTAGCTCTGTTCACACTACACGAAACAAGCAGGAGCATCGAGAGCGACGGAAAATATGGGATCAAGCGTTTAGTGCGAAGGCACTGAGGGAGTATGAACCGAGGTTGAACCGGCATGCGAGGGCGCTTATGGAGAAGTTGGGAGAGAGAGCTGGAAAGGAAACAGTCAGGATTACAAACTGGGTCAACTTTTGGTAAGAAGTCCCACAACAAAGTTTAATTTGAAACTATGCTGACGTGGCGCAGTACGTAGATGCTCGTTGTTCATGTAACGGGATGATCTCTCTACACTCAGCTTCGTGAACATCCACTAACATGAAAATTCAGATAGCTTTGACGTCATGGGAGATGTCGGCTTCAACCGCAGTTTCGGCATGGTCGAAAAAGGTGAAGAAGCAGATGCCATCAAACTTCTACACGAAGCAACAGGGATACTTAGTATTCTCTCTCACCTCAGTTGGGCATTGAATCTGGCATCACGCACATCGGCGGGTGCCAAACCTCTTCTTGATCATATGAAGTGGAGTGCTGAAATCCTCGAAGAGCGGACAAAGGCAAGATTTGGTATGCAAATGTTGGTTTCGTGCTGATTTTGATAGATGACACCAAAAGAGAACGATGTCATTTCGTGGTTGCTGAATCCGCATGATGATCGGATTACTCCAGGTATGAATGCTGATACACGGCTTTTGGTCGTGGCTGGCAGGTACGTATAGGGCGCGGATATGAACGTTGTACATGGGCTCCTAAAGATCTTCACTTTATTCTGTCTTTATTTTTACACAAGAAACTGTTGAAGCACTCTGATATTATACTCTACTGACAAGAACACAACAGCGACACCGTCTCCGCAACCCTCTCGTTCCTATTCTACGAGCTCTGCCTAAATCCCAGCGTCCAAGCCAAATTACGCAAAATAATCGACGCAATCATGCCCGAGAAAGCACATCTAGACGTCAACGACCTTGCAGACTGCCCCTTCCTCGACGGCGTCATCAACGAAGCATTGCGGCTGCACCCTGCCGTGAGATTCCCCTTTCCTTCAGATCTTCCCACATTTCCTAACCAAACACCACGTTTCTAGGTCCCCTCAGGCCCCGTCCGCGAAACCCCACCCGAAGGCTTCACCCTCCCCAACGGAACCTACATACCCGGCAACATCCACATCTGGACACCAATCTACACCCTCCAACGCGACGCGCGCTACTTCCAAGACCCGCTTACTTTCATGCCCGAGCGCTGGACTGACGAACGGCCAGGCGCCGTTATTGACAAGCGTGCGTTTCTGCCGTTTATCACAGGCGTGTATAATTGCGTGGGGCAGAAATTGGCGATGCTGGAGATGAGGAGTGTGACTGCGAATTTGGTGAGGCGGTTTGAGATGGGGTTTGCGGAGGGGGAGGATGGACGGACGATCGAGGATGGGAGTCGGGATTGCTTTACGATGAATGTGGGGAAGCTGGATGTTTGGCTTACGGAAAGGGAAAGGGTGTAGGACAGGGACAGGGCGTAGGATTTTGGTTATGAGAGCACCTCCACGACAAGTGAGTAATTTTCGGAACTTATTTGCTCTTCGGGACATCCTAATCTCCGGTAATTCATTCATACCCAAACCCTCGGACAAAGACCAGTCCTACCGTCATCCTACTCCCCAAACTCCATAAACTCCTCCATAAACGCATCCGCCTCGTCGTTAACCTCCTTCACCTTCACATATTCCTCCCCCGCCATCTGATCCAACGCGCACCCCAACTTATTCTCCAAAACCTTCTTGTACATCTCCGCACCCACCTGCATCCCCGTCTTATCCTCATAGTCCCGCGACCAAATCTCCACCTCAGTCGCCTCTACCAAACACTTTGCCCGCATCTGCTGCACCAAGTGACTATGAACACGCCAGCGCCCATTTCCGTCTACTTCTTCCTGCTGCCAGACCACGGCACCGCTTCCCAGGTCGCCGACGCGCTGTTTTGGCACCGAGGTCCATTCGAGTAGCAGATATGCGCCGATGTACTTGGTGTGCAGCCAGGTGCGTCGTACGGCGAGATCCGGGAGCGAGATCTCGAGCGCGATGTAGTAGGTTTCGTCGTACTGGTAGAGGATTCCGATCTTGTTGAGGTCGATGGTGGAGGTGTCGAAGCCGGGGATCGCGCGGAGGAAGTAGCTCGTGTCTTGTTGGGCGGGTGGGGATGGGTTGGGCTGGGCGTGCTTCGAAAGTGGGTTGTGGATTAGGCTGTCTGCGCGTAGCTTTCCTTTGTCGAAGTCGGGGAGGACGATGATTAAGGATGGTAGGCCGGGTGCGTTATTGTTTGGTTGCTTGATTTTCTCTGCGGGCCTGGGAGTGTTGTGTCCTCCTTCTGAACGGCTACTAGAGGACGTGTTTACGTTTGCGGTGTCGATAATGTTTGGGACTGCGCTCGTCTGTGTATAGAGTACTTTGAGAGCAGCATTAGCTTCATCGCCGTCGAGAGGGACGTCAGTTCCCGGGTCCGTCGACATCTTTGCAGTGGTCCTTGGTCCTTGGAGAAGCGGTTGACGAGGTGGGAGGTAAGGTGCAGAAACAGAAAGCGAAAGATCTGCAGTAAAGAGTTGCTGCACATATTCAGCAAAAGCAGAGGTGACTGACGATTTGTATCCACAGTAACGCAGAGTCAAAATAACGCGACGCGGTTCAGAAAGCTCGGACGCTGTAGTCGCAGTGAATGAGAAACCCAGGCAACGAAAGCACGAGGACTAAACAAAAAAGGATCAAACCTGTGCAACAAAAGTCAAAAGAAAAAGGTCATACCTAGTTCCGTCTACCAACCAGTTCGCGGACGCAACCCATTCGGAGACACAATACCTTCCACATACACCTTCTCATTCACTCTCACACAACAACCTCTCCGCCATGGATCCCGCGCACCACCCACTCAATCCCCAACCCGCCGCGCCGCTCCCCCTCCCGGCCACCATTCTTGACGAACACGCTTCCACCTACACCATAACCTTCCAACCCAACAGCAGCGGCATAATCCCGCTCTCACCGCGCCTCATCGCCAAACACCACATCGAAACCACCTACCCAGACGTAATCACAACATGGACAACCTATAAGCAACGCGAGCGCGAAGAAGCCCTCAAAATCCATCGCAACATGACGGGCTACGCCTACTTTTTCTGCACAGATGAACCCGGGCTACGAGACAGGGATCCGGGGGTCGCGTGCGATCAGGGCTTGCTACGCGGTATGGGCAGGCATTGGGGGGACTTGCGGAGGTGCGAGAGACATGTGTGTCGTCGGGGGGGTGCTGCGTTTATGGTGTGTAAGGGGTGTAGGGTTGCGCATCGGGCGCAGGTGGATTGTGGGTTTGAGCGCGATTTGGTTATGGTGAAGGGGGCGCGGGTGCGCGTTTGTGGCCGGTGTGCGGATGAGGCGGTAAAAGAGTTTGGGGTTGGGTATAGAGGGTGTGGGTGTGATGCGGTGTGGAGTTGTTACCGGTGTCGGGAGGAGGAGCTTGGTGAGTTGGCGAAGGCAAGGAGGGAGGGGTATGCAGAGGGTGTTTGTGGGATGTGTGCGGGTGGGGAGGGGGGCTTGGTGGAGGGGGTGGAGTTTTGTTTGTTTTGTCGGGGGGTTAGGGTTTATTGGGAAGAGGGCGGTTCTTAAGAGGGGGATTCTTCGGCGGTTCGTTGTTGAGTACTTTGTTAGTCTTTTATGAGTATACAGAAGGGAGGGGGATTACGTAAACAGATCATTAAGAAAAGGTGGGAGGCACGTTGCGGATACCAAGATATATGCATAGTTTGCTACCTAAACCGCACGCGCAAAGTTCAAACTTATTCAGTGCCGCAATAGGCCGCTATCAAACTAGTCAAACCCGTGAAGAACCATGACATAACCCGCATCCTCCTTATCCCATCGAATCAGATCTCTCCTTCCCCTTCCCTTTCCCTTTCTCACCACCTCCTCCTTTAGATGCAGTGTCCCCCTGCACAGTCATGGACCCATGATACGCCAGCTCCTTCCTCTTCTTACAAACACTCTTCTTACTCCTCCCTTGCAACATCCCTTCCGACTTCGCGATTCTGAAAATATCATCATCGTTCTTCAAATCCTGCCACAACCGCCAAATAACCTCATCCTCCTCCTTGGTAAACGGACCCACACCCACTTGCCTGCGCGTCAATGCCAGCACCTCCTCAGGTACACGATTCTGGGCTTGTAGCCATCGCCAGCGCGCAAATACAGCCTTTTTCGGGATGCCCAGTTCGTCAGCGATGCTTTGGGCGTTGAAACGCGCATACGCGTCAATATGTGAGATGATGAAGTCGTCCTGGTCGGGCGTCCAGTCGATGGCCGAGCTGTATTGTTCGTTCCTGAGGGTATGGTATCGGGGTTGTACGGCAGCCACGGTCCGGTCAAGGGCTTGTGCGATTTCATCCCAGGTTTTAGATTGCGTATGGAGGACTAGGAGTTGATGTTCTTCCTCTGATGTCCAAATTCGTCGTCCTTTGGGTTTGGAGGGGGATTGTGCGTCCATGGTTGTTTGTGATGGAATCTATGTGTACTTGAGACTTGTTCTGTTGGCGTGGGTGGAGTTGAGCTCGTAGATGGAGATAGTGTTGTAAGTGCCATGGCCAGGGGTTCTGCTGCTTTTAGTTCGGGCTGGAGCGGTGGGTGAAGGTCCATCTAAGTCAGACGGACGCGGGCCTTTGGACGCGGGCCTTGTGCGGTGGGTGCGTATTATTTCACGAGAGTGCAGTCCGAGGACGTGAGTGGGGAACTGAGCTCGTATAGAAGCTTTGCGATCGCGGAGGAGTCCTGACGATTCACATGGGTTGCTAGGTAAGGAAACGACTCGCGGGATGGACGTATCAACTTGAGACCTTTTACTTTTCACTTTCTAGCCCTTTCTCCTGCTTTTGCTGCTACTACCCCCGCGCTTGAACTCGTCATCGGCATCTTGTGGGAACTGTACACCCATAGCCCTCATCATATTCCCTGCTGGACCCGCGGTACCAGCTTGTCCCTTGAAAGCTTTTAGCATGTTCTCTGCTAGATTGTAGTCTTCGTCTAGTAAATTTTCATCCTCGTCTTCTTCATCCTCACCCTCTTCGTCTTCCACTCTCGCTTCGCCCTTGCCTTTGGTGTTGGACAGCAAACCCGTACCCGGTTTGTGCGCAGTCTTAGGATCGACGTTGAGTGCGCCATGACTGAAGAGCTCAGCTTCCATCATCTCGGTCAGCTTTTGAATCTCTTCGTCTTCCTCTTTCTCGGCGTCTTGTTCGATAGCTAGGGCGCGTGCTTCTTCTGTTAATACTGCCTTTTCTGCTTCAGAGAGTTTCATGAATTCCTCGTATGCTTTTTCGTATTCTGCATACTCTGCGTCGGCTGCTTCGTCGTCGGAATCCTCAGTTTCTGTGGCTGTTGTCTTCGCTTTGCCCTTGCCTTTTACATCTTCGCTGTCCGTTGACTCGCTGTCCTCCGGATCTTCCCACCCTCTGTCTCCGACATCTGAGTCGTTGTCCTCGTCCATAGGATCCATACCCCCATCAGCACCCTCAGCACCGGCTTCCATGTCGCCCAAGAAGTCATTGAAACGCGACACCATCCGCTTGAGATTTTCTTGTGCATTCTTGTCCCCAAAAGCATCTTTCGCACCGCTACCCTTGCCTTCTAGCTCTTTCTCGAATTCTGCAAAGTCGATGTTCAGCCAACCGTCGTCATCTTCACGCTTCGGCCAGCTGGCGATCTCAGCGTCGGTGGGAAGCGTGTCGTCTCCATTTTCGAGGTCTTGAAGTAGAAGGCCGATCTCGCGAGAAGGTTTTCGAGAGGTGTATAGGGAGTGTGAGAGGAGCATTTGCATGCCTGTAGTGATTTTGAGGCCAATTTGTGCTTTCTCGGTGGGTTTTCCGGCTTTGAAAAGGTTGTCTAGAGCGGCGTCCCATGGAGGTGGTGGTTCCCAATGTTGGCCGGACAGCTGGGCGTAGAGCACTTTGGTGAAACGGACGCTTACATCTACGAAATCCTCTGGAGGAAAGCTGAGTGGTGTTTTAGATTTCTCGGGCTGCAACAAGCGGATAGAAATCGGGTCGCGTAGGTAGAAAGCTTCGACCACGGGTGCGATGTAGGAAGGATTAGCATGCAGTATATGGGCGACCTTCCGAGGTAATGGCAGCGTAGCGTGGTGTTGATTATCTGAAATGGCGGCTGGATACCCACTCAAGCGATGGAATGCCTCCCTTTCAACTTTCATGTACTGCTGCGGTCGTGATGGAGTGCTATGGATGATGTCCAGTGCCTGCTGTTGTGCTAAGGATGCTGGTTCCTCCTCTTTTCCCAGCGGTATGACGAGCAGCCGCTGGTTGTTAATCCAGACTCTATTTTCGGCAATTTCTGGAGTGAGCCATCTAGGTAGGGCATTCGCAGCTTCGATGAGCAAAAATTCGCCATCGCTATCGTATATACGTATCCAAGCATCCTTGAACTCTTTACTCAACGCACGCAGAAAGTAGACGATAAGCCACTCGTCGGCGACACTGTCCCCATAATTTGTCCGTCCTTGCAGTAGCCACTGTTGCCCTTGACGGACGAGGTCAAGTTTGAGAGCGTCACGCTGCCAGATGTACTCTTTCAAGAAGTTCTTTTCAAGAGCATTGAGGGCTCGTTGGAAGGCCTGCAGTCGCTCCCTGATCTGGACGTCCGAGAGCTTGGCGTCGATGATAAAAACGATGTATTCGACAACGTCGTCCGGCAGTTTCTTGGGAAAGCCATCGAAGCCTTCGCCGAACCACTTGAGGTCATCCTGAGGGGTGTCCATTCTTCCAAGGTGACGCGAATATGAGAGCAAGAGCAAGAGCGAAGTTTCTGGTGTTACACTGTGTAGGTGGCGAAGTCGTAACGTGACTGGCTGGGACCCACTCTCGGCTCTTTCCTGTCTCGGCTGGCGGCGGCACATGATCCCTGCACTGGGCCCGAGCGCCCAAACAAACAACATTGAAGGTCCGGAAAGCACGACCGAGAGCAACAACTTAACCATAAGGAAGGCGCTACGTGAGGTGTGCGCGTCCAAGGATCCTACATTTCTCTCTCTCCCATGCGTTACCAGAGCGCATACACACTATCATGGCGCACCTCCTCAACACACCTCGCACTGAGGCCGGCGACATGACGCGCCTTACCGACGCGCCCTCGTTCAGCATGGAGGAGACGTTCCACGCGCCAGTAGACGGCGACAAGCTCTTCAAGCAGGTGCGCGGCGCACAAACGCCCCGCAACCCGCTTGCCTCGCGACGCAACCTGAAGACGGAGAACGAGTTTACGCCCATGTTGAAGAGCGCAACGGCGAACCGGACGCGCCAGGTCAACGGCCTGCTGAAGGGGGGCATGACGACGCCCGCCGCCATGAAGCCGGGCTTCCGCATGAGCAACACGCCGCTGCCCGAGGCAAGCACGATGGATGTGCAGTCTAGCTCCTTTGCTGAATCCGTCGATGACCGCACGCCGGTGCCAGGCCCCAACTCCAGTGATATGAGCACCCCCATGGCGCTACCACGGCGGGCCGAGGGCGAGATGGACAACGGGAACGGCAATGTGCTCACCCTTAGGGAGCAGGAAGCGGTAGGTACACCTGAGTACAGGTGCGCATGCGGGAGACTTGCTGACACGCCTACAGCGCCTCGAGCAGATCGACAAAGAGAACTTCGGGCTCAAGCTTAAGATCCATTTTCTCGAAGAGAACCTGAAGAAAATGGGGCCCGAGTTCAACCGCCAAGCCATGGAGGAGAACATCAACCTCAAGTCGGAGAAAGTGACCATGGCCCGCGACCTCAAGCAGTACGCGAAAGAGCTCAAGGCAGCCGAGAAGGACCTGGACACCTACAAGCAGCAGTTGCGAGAATACGCAGACAAGGTGAAGCGGCGGCACGCTGACGAGGGCATGCGCGAAGAGATGGACGAGCTCCGGCAGCTGGCCGACGAGCGCGCCGCTGAGGTGGAGCGACTGGAGGGAAAGCTGGAGGAGGCGCGAAATGCCGAAGACGAATTAGACAAGATCAGCGCGGAGCTGGAGAATGCACAAGCAGAGCTGCAGCAAAGAGATCAGCTGCTGGACAAGGCCGAAGACGAGATGGAAGAGCTGCAGAACCAACTGAAGAGCGCACAAGGGTCGCAGTCCGAGCATCTCAACGAGAAGGAGCGCCAGCTGAAGGAGCAGGCCGACCGTATCGCAGAGTTGGAAGAACAATTGCAGTCGTACAAGGACGCCCACGACGAAAATGCTACGGACAAGGAACATCAACTTGCCCAACAAAGCGAGCAGATTGCAGACCTCGAGGAACAACTCCGCTCATTCGAACGCGCAAAGGATGCGGAGATAAACACTTTACAATCGAAGCTTGACTCTGCCGCCGACGGCAAAAACCAGGAAATTCGAGAGCTGGAAGAGCAGCTTGACGAGGCAGAGCGCGAGCTAAACGCGACAGACGAGCAGAAGCGCCAGGAACTCGCCATGGTCGAAGAGCGTCTACGGTCTATGGAGCGCGAAAAGGACGCTGAATTGAAAGAGTTATCACGACGCCTGCAATCCGTGCAAAGCGAGAAGCAAGTCGAGATGGACGCCCTGTGTGAGCGTTTGACGCTCGCCGAATCAAAGGGAGACAACCAAGTTCAACTGGCCCAGCAATCTGCCAACGACGCTCGGCAGAAGGTAGTTGATATCACACGCGAAAAGGGTGTCGAGATCCAGCTTTTGCAATCCAGGGTCGATGCTGCAGAAACCAAAGCGGACGAGCTTGATGACTTCCGCAAACAGCACAAGGACGCCATGCAACAGATCACACGCTTGCAACGGGATGCGTCCGCATACGAACATCAATTGCAGCAACTTCGTCGCGATCTGAGTCAAAAAGACCGCGAGCTGGAAGGACTAGAACGGCTCCGTCGAGAACGTGACGATGCTACCCAGGAAGTCACGGGCCTCCGCTCCAATCTCACCAGCAAGGATGCCCAGGTGCAAGCACTCAACAACGCCACTCGGGAACGTGATACGCTTTCGCGTGAGCTCTCGAACCTGCGCCGTGACCGTGACAACCTCGTATCCAAGATGTCTAGCAAAGATGAACAGGTCGAAGTACTGAGGCGAGGAAATAACGATCGGGATACCTTGGTCGCTACGCTACGTCAGGAGCGCAGCAACATGGAGAGCGAGCTGCGCAACCTCCGGTCAGCTGTATCCGGAAAAGATACACAGATCGAGGCACTTCAGAAGATCACGCGAGAACGAGATGCCCTGTCTCGCGACTTCTCCAATTTGCAATCAGCGATGCAAAACCGCGAACGCGACATGGCAGGCCTGCAAAAGAAGATCGAGGCACAAGAGATAGCACTACGAGAGATTAAGGAACTCAAGAGTGATCTTAGTGATCGGACGCGAGAACTAGACACAGCGCGCCGAACGATATCTGATCGCGAGGCTGAGCTGGATGCTCTAAGGAGTCATGCCGACGAACCAGATACACAAATAGACGTCATGCAGGATCTGGTCCGCCAGCGAGACGACGACCTGGAGAAGTTGCGAGAAGAGCTCAATGCACAGAGGAGCCAGGCAGAGTCACTCCAACGACTAGCTGAAGAGCGCCTAGAGGCTCTTGAAGAGCTGCGAGACACCGCGCGCCGCGAGAAAGACGACTTCGAAGCCGAGATCGAAGTCCTCCAAGAAGACGCCGACGAAGTGGCCGAAGAGAAAGCCTCGCTCGAAGAAAAGATCACTGCGCTCGAATCCCTGATCCGTGAAAAGGAGACACAGAACGGTGCGCTACAGTCCGAATCGCGAGCCGCCCAACGCGAACAAAAAGCCGCACTAGAGAACAAGATAATAGATCTCGAATCACGCATCCGCGATAAAGACAGCCAACACCGCAAGATGTTGTCGGAAGCCCGATCAACGGCGCGTGACCAACAGTCCGCGCTCGAACGCCAACTACGAGACATGCAATCGCAACTTCGCGAAAAGGAATCCCAACTCCGCCTCCTGCAGGCGTCATCCAAAGCCATCCAGCAAAAAGCCAATCAAGATGCCGTGGATCTGGACGAACAAGCCGAGACACTAACAAAACGCCACATCAAAGAGATCAACGGGCTCGCAAAGCAAATACAATTCCTTCGCGCTCGCTGTTCGCGCGCAGAGTCATTCCGGGACGCACTTGCGTACCAGAAAGCGTTCTTTGTTATGCAAATCAATATGTATAGTGATTGGTAAGCATCGTCCGTCTTCTCATTCCCTTCTCATGCTAACACGCTTCCTAGCAACAAAGAAGATCTCAACCTCATCTCCCAAATGGGTATCACACCTGACATCACAGTCCATGAACGTCGGCCCAGCCTCAAATCTGTGGCCTTGACGCTCGTCGCTGCGCTACGCATGCAGAGATTGGCTACTGGGTGGGCGGGCCACCGGAAGCTTAATGAGCAGATTCGTGCTAAGCTTGAGGGGATGAGGAGGGGTGTGGCTGCCAGTGCAAGTGCAAGGAAGACTAAGGGTGGGGAGAGGCTGAGGATTGGCCGGTAGTCCGTTGGGGGATGGGGGACTTGGTGGGAGGGGGGTATTCTTATGCATGCATTGGTGTTGATCATCATGGGGTGGCGTTTTGGTTGCGAATGGATACGGATACTGAGGATTGAGATTAGCGTTGTTTTCTCATTCATTTGTCTAGCTGAAATGAAGTCATGATGTCTCAGTATACACATATTATAAACCGTCTTGAATCATCCCTCTATTAAATAAAAAAAACTTCTAGTTCCTCATAACTTATATATATACACATCAGAAGTATCACAAATCATCCCCCTCATCACGAAATTCTCACCCCTAACCCCCTTTCTCAACTACCCTTTCTGTCTCCTCGCCACTCCACACACCCCACACACCCCAGCATCTCCAGCATTCACATACTGGCTTGAGGCGCAGGCGGAAGTCTTGCAGCGCCAGTGCGAGGGTACGAGTGCGGTGTTGAGGACGTGCGCACAGATTATGCAGGTTGGGGATTTGGGGTCGTTTTCTGCGGTGCATGTTGGGCATGGGGTGGGTGTGGGTTGTGAGGATGAGTTTGTGGGATGGGGTGGTTTCATGGCCAGTGTGTTGCGTGCAGGTTTCGAAAGTGGGGGTGCGGGTGCCTTGTGCACTGTGTTTGTTTGCGACTCAAAGCCAAAGCCGTGAATCTCATCCATTTCCCTCTTTGCGTTGCTGCCGTCTCCGTCTTCATCTTCACATATTTTGACCAGTGCGCGCCCCTTGTCGTCGTACATGCTCTTGCCATCTACATCCACGGCCGCAGCCTCCTGATCGCCCTCGACGAACTCATCGTCCGTCCCACTATCAGAGGAAATCTCCTCCGTCTTAACCACGTCAACCTCCTCTTCCTTCTTCACCGTATCGAACCTGGCCAGGGCAGCCGCAGCCCGTAACTCTCTGCCCCGCGCACTCGCCGCAACCCTCGGCTTGCCCTTCTTCGGCACCCCTTTCTCCAGCTTAACCTTGGTCTCATCATCAGCCCCGAGAGCCTGACCCCCAGCACCAAACTTGTTCAAAATCCGCCGTTGTTTCCTCTCCGCATAACTCAACGTCTGCTTCGTCTCTTTGCCCCGCCTCTTTCTTTTCCCGCGTCTGCGCCCGTACGTCCCGCCACAAAGGTGCTCCGGTATATCCACCGCGTCGCCCTCTCGTGCCTGCAGCACGCCCGTATCCAACGCCCGGCCCCTACCCCACAGCCCTTCCCCCAGATACCCCTTCGCCCACAAGCCCCGCAGTTCCTCCGCGTACCCATCCCGCACCTTCCAGAAAGCCTTGGAGTGATTCATTTGCTTGCAGTGCGCCAGCTCGTGCACCATGACCATTTCCACCATGCGCTGTGGCAGCCAGCGCCCGTTTCGGTCGCGGAGAACGAGTTGGATGACTTCTCCTGCGTTGAAGTTGCGGCCGACGAATTCGGGGTTGTGGGGGAATTCTTCGAGCGCTTGGACGAGGATCGTGTGCGCTTTCATAAACGGGTAGCAGACTGCGGCTACGCGGTTGAGGATTGTTTCTGCGGTCGGAGAGGTGGGGCCGGGGAGCGGCCGGATGAAGTTTATGTGGGCGTTTGGGCGCTGGGTGCGCTCGTTTAGGCGCTCGAAGCCTAGGACCATGGTGGGCTTTTGGGGGAGGGTCGGGGTGGTGAGAGAGCGGAGATGAGGGACAGTTTTGGTGAGCGCTTGGTTGCGATGGCAGGTGGCGATTGGTTGCTTGGCGGAGATACGGTCGGTGTTAAGACGCGACTATGACACGCTGTCACACGCTGTCATAGCTTCCTTTCACCTCGATTACTAACTTGGCAGGCCGCTTCTAGAAGCTGGACCCTGTTATACAGTAGCCGCAATCCTCTGTCTCGGAGACGCTACATTTGCGACACGCGGGCTTCTAAAAATCGTATACACTTCACCAGGCGTTGTTTGTCTCCTCAGCACGATCCCTCTACCGTGCGGCGACGCTTTCAATCGGCTGCTGCTGGATGAGACTACGGCTGACATCTGGTTGCATGACGTGCTCGAATTTCAGCTTCAGAATGTGGGCGGACAAAAGTTGCAGAAGCGAGGTTGCCCATATTGTTCGTGCGTGAAGAGTGGGAGCCATAGGTCGACAAGTTTTCGCGCCGCTACCGTAGGTACCTACCGGTAGGTACGTACCGCTAACCGGCATTTCGGATGCTAGCCCAGCTTCTTTACCACGAGCCCGCCCGGACAAGTGGCAGAACGTCTTTCCATCTCGTTCAATTGGATGATATGAAAACGTCTCACCGCCGCATCTTGAACGGTTTTTGCATCGGCGGAAAGGTCACTCTTGGCATGGTGTTGTTTACTACTTATACCAAGACCCCGCCCCGCCGCCATCGGAGAGGCTCCGATCTCTGTTGCTGGCTTCTACGACAAATACTATGGGTAGTGTACGATTTTCGGATGACATGTAATGTCTTTGAGATGGAGGAAAAGTGTAAGATCACGTTGTTTCATACTGTGTCTTAGGAGTACAAGGCGAGGTAAGCAGCTTGTCTCGCTATAAACCCTGCGAATACTTCCATGGACCATAATGTCGGATTCAAGTCTCCCTTCTGCTGCATTGTAACAGCTAATCTCAAATGTTCGAGATACCAGCTAGTTCGGCTCTCACGGCATACCGGTACCGGTACCTAGCGGTGCGCGTGAATCGTGATAAGAAAGTATCGAGTGAGTTAAGTTTCTGTTTCTATCAAAGTTTGCCCCACGAGACTTCTACATCTTTTGGTTAGGATCTGCCATTATTGCACAGACTCAACTAAGAACGAGATCTATTCTCAGTACGACTGAAAATACCATCAGATGATTGGCGTTGTTCTCGTATTCGGGGCCACGCGATCTGCATGGCATTTCAGCTGTCGGAACTATGTCGCAGCTCAGCTCCACCATCTGCATTGAGTTCTGCGATGCCAAGTCAACAGGCGACGAGTTACTATTTCGACGAGATCTAGGCAAGCCACAATACAGACTACGACGAGTCATTGAGGTAGTGATGGTACATGAGACAGGGACAACGCTTCATACCGTCAAGCCACAGCTGTGATCGTGGCTCGGCACGCATTTTACGCCGCACGCACATTACAATCAGCAGACGTTTGTTTGGCTGCTAACAACCTCGACTCCAATAATCGGCTTGCCCTAGAGCTGCAGCGAAGAAGACTATTTCAGGAGACTACGAAATTGTTAGTCGGCGAGGCTTCATGCAACCCGAACAGGTATGCACTTCACGAGAATGGTAAGACCGATCGACTATATTGGAGGCGGATTAGGCATTGGTACGCCACCGCGATACTCTGGGAGCATATAAGATAAGTCTTCATGCTTCACTGTGTTCTTCTTCAGCTCGAATACATTGAAGATCTATTCTTACAGACATCTTCAACCTCTTTGTAGTTCTATTATTTCCCTCTATCAATATGCTGCACAGGGCCAAACTGGTGCTTCCCCTTCTCACACTTTCCATCCTCGCAGTAGCGAACCCGTTGGAACAACGTGAGGCTGCGCCAGGGATACTTGAGGATCTACTCAAAGGCGTTCTCAGCCCGATAGCACAGCTTATCAAGGATGTTCTTGCCGGTGCAAAGTCTGCTATAGATGATGAGAAGTCCAACAAGCCATGGAGCTGTCGCCTACTCAAAACGCAATGCTGTGTTTGTAAGTTGACACAGCAATATGTTTCGTGGTATATAACTAACGTGCTCTAGGGTGGGACGTCTCCGCCGACCTCACTGGACTTTTCACAGGATCAGATGGCGAATGCAACGACAACGCCCGCGCAGCAGTCCGCATGGGCTTTCACGACGCCGGGTCCTGGGATCAAAGCTCCACCCACGGCGGCGCCGACGGGTCACTACTGATGGACTTTGGTGAGCAAGACCGCAAAGAGAACAACGGCCTCCAAACCATCCGCGAAGTGCTCCGCGGCGTACGATCCAAGCACAAGGTCGGATATGCGGATATCGTGCAATACGCGCACAATCACGCTACCATTACTTGCCCCAAAGGACCGCGCGTGCGCACCTTCGTTGGCCGGTCGGATGCCACCCAGGCTGCACCAACGGGTCTGCTGCCCGATGTGCATGACAGCGCCGACAACCTGATTGCCCTTTTTGCACGCAAAGGCTTCACACCGCATGATCTCGCCGCGCTCGTAGGCGCGCATGCAACAGCGCGCCAACGCTTCGTCGATACTTCACCCGCAGCCGTGAACAAGCCGCTCGATACCACCATCGGCGTCTGGGACGTGGAATTCTACAACGACACGCTTAACAATCCTGCGGGCGCCACGGCCGACCAGGCAGTCTTTGTGCTGCCGAGTGATAAGGTGTTGTCGGTGCATCCCAAGGTTAAGGATGAGTGGCATATGTTTGTGGGCGATCAGCAACATTGGAATGAGGATTATGCGAAGGCGTATGTGAGGATGAGTTTGCTGGGCGTGCCGAAGAAAGAGCTGTGGGGTTTGAGAGATTGTACGAGGACGCTGCCTGCTAGTCGGAAGACTTATCCGTAGACAAAGAATGAATACCTGTTTTACGTTGTGTGGAGTATATTGTTGATGGATGTTGGTTGACTTGTATAATGTGCGGTCTGTCTTGCGCCTTACCTAGCGAGAGTCCCATGCGAAACCCACGTGTGTAGACATGTCGTCTCTGTCATGATACCCTCGAATACATCCAGCCTACTTACATGAACCAACGCAAACCTTGCCTTATTGCCAATATGAGCAAGTCCAAAAAATAACATTTCACAAATTAGAGCTCCCGCAGTCCATTACTCCCCTTCCGCACTCTCAACCATCTTCTTACACTCATCGACTCCTTCCCGCCGATCGTCGATCCTTCATCAACCCAGACGCAGAAGATTCCGACCCACATCTCACCAACATTACCTAAAAAGCGATCAAAAAGCTTACATACCCATGCCACAAGCCTCACGACCGCATTACTAAATATCCTAAACGCCATCTCGGGGTTGCAAGGCATAGTCCACCCAATCGGGCATAGTACACGTCGCGCTACTTACATAAGCGTCACCAGGGTCCAAGTCATGTTTGGCTCGCGTGCGGAGAGAGAGCTCTCAAACGTCACCAGCAGGGCCACAACGAGTCCACGCCTCACGACCCACGAACACGTAAGCAACCCACGAGACGCAATACCTGGGCAGCAAAGGAAACGACACACACAGACAACAATGGCGACTCAATTTCTGAGGGCGACGGCTCGCGCCGGCCTTCTTCGAGCTCCGACGGCTGCTATGCGCGGATTCAAGACTAGTGCTGTGCTGAGGCAGGATGCTGTTGCTGCGCCGGTGAAGAAGCCTGTCGGTGCTTTTAGGGGAGGGTGAGTAGTGCTCTTTTTGTATCCTGCATGCACTCTTTTCTCTCTGTTCCCGCCCTGCAATTGTCCGCCGAGGCAAGCTTCCAGCGAAGAGCACGGTGCAGGAAACGGAGAGTGCGGAATGACATGGGAGATGGGGGCACATATGCTGACGTATACGTGCTCGTTATCACAGATTATTCGGCTTCCTTCTCGGTGCGACGACGTCGGGTGCGGGCATGTACTACTATGTCATTGACGAGTACCGTGTTTCGAATCAGCTCTTGACCGAGGACATTTATGTACGTTGCCGACCTACTCTCTAGCAAAGGGCGCGAGATGTGAAGATAAGAGGACAATAACTAACACGCCCGGAATTTAGGCACTCCAGTCTGCGGTCCAACGGATAGAGGGCTACGTCCGCACGCTCGAGGAAAAAGTCGACGCGAAGAAGAGATAAGCCGAAACCCCCGATCGAGCGATGAAAAACCATCGGGCGCTGCGAAATAATTATGAATAGTACCCTGTCGGGAGGCACAAAAATGGGCCCCCCCAGGGAGCTTGTAATGGGCACATGTATATTATGAGATGGGGGACACCTCTCTCTTCTTCTCTCATTCGGCAGTGTTTGGAGAGTTTTATGATCCAGTCTACACATGCACATTCAAATTTCCTGTCATGCTTCCGTTTCTTCCACTTTTATTGTTCCTTTATCATACCTAATAGTGCAATCCGGCCTCTCTTTTTACACCTTCCTTGAGCATAAGCACGGCCCCTCAAACCACAACCACAATCATAGTGGTCGTAGTGAACTTGCCTCCCCCTCCTCCCCGAAGTATCCCACATACAGCTTTCTCCTCTCTCTCCCCTCATAACACCATCCATCGCCCAGCACGCGACCAAACTTTTGTTATCCCCCCCCCCCCCCCCAAAAAAAAATAAAATAAAAAAAATGGTGTGTTGTGATGTTTTGGGTCTCTCCCCACCACGCGTTGCTACCTCTAGCAAACAAATGAGATCAACATGCCCTTTCGAGACAGTCCTCACATTGCATCCATGCACGACATGAATCAAAACCTTCTAGCCTTCTTCATGGCGAGGTATATATATATAACCTAAGCCTAGTGCGGGAAAGGACATTGATGGCCTGGGTCCGTACGTACGGTATTTCCTTTATTTATCTATTTCGTAGCGTTGCGAGGCTGTGTTGTGCGTCTATCTTTGGTATTGGGCTTTGAGGGGGTTGTTGGAGGGTGTTTGTGCGAGGGAAGGGGGGGGGGGGGGGGGGGGGGGGGGGGGGGGGGGGGGGTGGGGGGGGGGGGGGGGGGGGGGGGGGGGGGAAGTGTCGGTATGATGGAGGTATGGTATGGTAGGAGTTGCGAGGTTAGGTTAGGAATGTGGAATACGGTAGCTCCGGAAGGGAAGTTCGGATTGTGTTGCATTACTGGGGGAATTGAAGGGCTAGGAAGAATGGGAGTTGGAATGTTTAGGGTCGAGGGAGAGTGGTGCGGTGATGATGGGATAGATACAACTATATTGTGCCAACCCTTACACTCCCCAGCATCTACGGCTATGAAATAATGATCCTCTCAGGTAGGCATTGCCATGATGGTCCCCCATCCACTCGCAGCTCCTCTACCAGCTGCTGGCCCAGCCCTGCTACCACCACCACCACCACCACCCCCGGAAGACTTTCTGGCCGTCGCTGCACCTCCCGATGCTCGACTACTAGTCGTCTTGGATGCACGCTTCTTGACCCCACCTGAGCTTTTACCAAAGTTACCAGACGCTCTTTTGCGAAATGCACTCTTCTTCTTAAACCCTGACCCCGAAGCTCTGGAGCCACCTCTCGCTGCTGGTGTCTTTGTGGGTTTAGCGGGAGCGGGAGCGGGCCCGCCACCAAGTTGTGAAAACTTATTCATGAACTCGGTAGCATCTGGGTGTTGACTGAAGTGGTGACTTGTGTGTACCGCGCCATCATCGTCGTCATCGTCGCTAAAGGCTTCGCCATAGTAGGAGTCGCCTTCGGACTCTTCGGCGCCTGCAACTTCATCCGATTCGCTACTGTTGCATAGGTCGTAAACAAGGCGATGGTTCTGGTCGTCGACCTCTTCGTCATCGTCGTCTATTACGTGAACGACTCTCGAGGGTTGGGTTTGACGATTTTGGAAAAGCGGGTTCCTGGGCACGGGTCTCTTCTCTCCGTAACATTCCCTCGTATTGTTGATTAGAGTCAGGAATTGCTTGCCATAGAGATTCACCATCTCGGACCTGATGCCATGGATGGCCTTCATCTCGTCCAGGTTCCGCGGCAGCTCAAGACCCATCTCTCGGAGCACCGTGTCCGTGAAGATGGCTTCACGATGACTCTTCTTCCCCTGTATGTTCGATCTCAGACTCTTTGCCCCGTCCATAAAATCTCGCAATATATCGCGTTGGCATTCTGTTAGTTCCTCAGTCCGCTGGTCTGAAGTAATCGGGGCTCCGAGGCCCTTGGCTTTGGTAGGTTTTGATGATTTTGCGACGCGTACTGGCGCAAAATCACTGTCGTCTTCCGCCTCATCGACGACGAAGTCGTCGGCTTGGTAACCGCGGGCGGTCTTGGTGGTGCGTGTAGGATGCCGAGGAGCGTCAAAGGCATGCTCGTTATCATCCTCGTCCCCAGCGTAAGCGAATGACCGGATCTTTTGCTTGGGCGCCCGAACAGGAGAAGGAATATTGGTTGACGGAAATTGCGATTGTTGCTTCTTCGTCTTCGTCTTCGTCTTCGTCTTCTTAGCTACAGGAGTTTCCGCGTGACCTGCGACTGGCGAGGATCGAACTTGCAGATTCAACCGCTTTCGTCCGCTTTCGTAGTCGTTACGGGTCGAAGCAGGCTAGAATACTTAGTACGTGACGCATATACAATCCAGCAAAGGGAAACACATACGTGGAGATAGTTTGTCGAGAAGCCGGACTTGTTGGCCTTGCTCTCCTCCTTAAAAGCCCCAGCATCAATTAAGTGTTGAAAGATACGCTCGTTGTCGCCTCGTTCTAGGTCTTTGCCGAAACCCCATCCACACTCTTGCAAACCGGAGCTCTTGATTCTGGCGTTGGGCGCGCCGCGGAAAGCATCAACACATTGGTGCATTGTCACATTGCCCTCGTGCACTTTGTTCACCAGCTTGATGGCCATGGCGGCGTACTCTGTGAGGTCCTTCGTAACGAATGTATCGCCGGAAACGCAATTGTCGCAGGTCGCGCCGCACTTAGAGCTATCGAATGCTTCACTAAAGTATCCGAGCACTTGAGCGCGTCGACAATCGGCCTTATTCTCACAGTATTGAATGACGGTTCGCAGCATGTCGCGTAATCGCTGCTTCTGCTCTCTGCTGCCTTCGCCCTCATCGATCATTTTCCGCAGTATCCTCGAATCGCCATATTGATAGTAGAGGTAGCATCCCGAGCGCTTGCCATCGCGACCAGCCCGTCCAGTCTCTTGATAGTAGCCTTCCAGACTCTTTGGCAGCGAGTGGTGGATGACGTATCGTACGTCGGCCTTGTCGATACCCATACCGAAGGCGATCGTGGCCACGATAACGTGGTATTCGTTCGTTTGCCATTTGCGTTGGACCTCAGACCGTTCCGCAGACCCCATACCGGCATGGTAGTGATACGCAAGGATACCCAACTCGGACAACTTCTCTGCCACTTGTTCACAGCCTTTTCGGGACAAACAATAGATGATACCAGATTTTCCCCTGTAGTTCTCCTTGATGAGGGCTGCGATACTGTTGATAACACCTTTGGGCTTCGGGACCACTTCATACCTCAGGTTGGGACGATTGAAGCTCTGAGAGAACTGACGACAACCTTGAATACCAAGGTTAGATACCACGTCGGCACGGACGAGGGTGGTGGCAGTCGCAGTCAACGCAATGACGGGCACGCCAGTAAATTGGCGGACAACGTCGCCTAGGGCCTTGTAGTCCGGACGGAAATCGTGTCCCCATTGACTAACACAATGTGCCTCATCAATGACTATCCTAGCAAAGTTCCCTCCGGAGTACAACTGCTGGAAGGCACTGATCATTCTCTGATTCTTGCTGAGCATCTCTGGTGTCACATAGAGGATTTGTATGCAATTTGCAGGATCTGGCCCGCTAAGCTTGTCCATGATCATATTCTTTTGGGCCATTGTCGACTCTCCGTTGATTAAGAACGCTTGCATTTTGAAACGCTGTTTGCATGCTTCCACTTGATCTTCCATCAAGCTGAGAAGCGGAGAGACTACAATAGTCACTCCCCTTGTTTTGCCAGAAGCGATGACCGAAGGGAGCTGGTAGCAGAGTGACTTGCCGCCTCCGGTGGGCATGAGCACAAAACAATGTTCGCCAGATAACGTGGTATTGATGGCTTCCAGTTGTCCCGGACGGAAGCCGCGTAGTCCGAATCGACGGATCAGGGCGTTCCTCAAATCTTGTGACCAGGGAAAGTTCATCCCAGCGTGATTCTTGGCGGGCATGTTCAGCTGCGGCTTCTTCGGCGATAGCTGCATATTCGATTTGGCTGGCACCTTGTTCGTGGAAGTTTCGCGAAATACCTCTCGAGAGTGGGTCTGGACGCGGGTTTCCGTTCGCTCGCCTTTCCAGTCGAAGGCGTCTGGCGGCGCCTGATTCTCGATGTTGCTGATCTCGTGGAGGAATTCATCATCATCGTCAGTTCCAAAATCTGCACCAAAGTCGTAATCGTCTTCGATTTTGATGGGACGATGGGACTCGCCCATGTTATTGCTGAAAAGTTTCTCGTTGTCATTGAAGTCTAGTTCTCCAGACTCGTCTGGTTCTAGGGGAACTACAGACTTCGGCTTTCTGGGAGATCGTCGGCGCTCCGGAGTCTCAGATATTCGATGATTCTGCTCTCGTGACTTCAAGTTCTGCTTTGTTGTCGTGACTTCCCCAACACTAGCGCAAACGCCTAAGTTCGGCGCCGGTAGCGGAGAAGCGGCCACTTGCTCTTCGGCGAAGTGTATATGGCGGTCGGGTGTCCACAACCTCTGAGCAGCAGTATCATTGTGTTTGACATATTGTGTCTGGGGAACACGGTTCGATCCGGTTTCTTTTGAAACCTTCGGAACTGGCCGAATGGGGCTCGCCTGGGTCGATTGTATTACCACATTACGGCCGGCTTTAGGCTCTGTTTTCACAGCAGCCATAGATGGCTGCTTGATGCATGCCACGTCCAGAAGATAGTACATGTGGATGTGCGTGTCCTCGATCGTCTTGAACAATTTGCTGAGAGTTTCGCCATCTGCTGCATCAAATTGTCCTATGTTCAGGTCATCCTCCAGCTTCTGCTTTACTCTTTTTCGCTGAGCCACGAGTTGGTCTTGCTTGGTCTTCAAGGCAATCAATTGCTCGACTGCTTCTTTCCGAGAACGGGCCCATTCCATTCTTTCCTGTTCACCTGGATCAGCCTTGCCGGTCTCAGATAGATGAGCCACAAATGCAGAACGTGCGTTGGCCCACGCTGAGCTTGCAGCGTTGAGATGACTTTGTAGTCTCAGGCCTTCCGTACACAGGAATGCGTCGACAATCTCTCGAATAGCATCTTTTCTCTCCTTGGATAGGTCGGAAGAGGTTGGTATAGTCTTGCTGTGCGTGGGGACCGGTGGAAGATCAGATATGACCTTTTTCTTAGGGGTCTGCGACTTAGTTGGGGTAGGCATGGAATTCCGTTCGGTCTCATAGGGACTCGGACTTTGCCTAGTTTTCGCAGGCGACCGAATGGGAAGTTGCGTCTGGCTTGCAGGTCTGGCAGGATACACTGGCGTCTTCTCCCACAGGCTTTTTCTTGGAGAGGTTGGAGATTTTGTCCTCGATTGGGTGTCGATGTTCATATCATCAAATGCGCCGAACTCTTCATCCTCGGAATCAAAGACCGCATGTCCGACCCTCCTAGTGGCTGGTGTGCGTGGTTTTCCCATCTTCGCTATTCTATCCTGGGTTATGATAGGGCTATTTTTCCATGGTGAGGGACTTCGCGTCTGCCTCCCCATCTTGCGAGCTGGAGCAGTTTCTGAAGGCACACGACTCAGCGATTTGCGCTTACGGGCCTGTACAGCTGACATGGACGCTGCATTCGGTATCTGCTGCTCCTCCTCTCCCGATTGCAACATAGTCTCCATGTCGTCATCAGTAGCAGCGCTACTGTGCTTCGTCTGCCGCCCTGTACCGCCCATAACAGTCGAATAGGGCGGAGGCGGGCTATCTGGAGCCATAAATATGTCGTCGATATCGGGAAAGTCATCGTCGCCGAGCTCGGGACTAAACGCAGGAGCTTTACGGACCGGTCTCGGGGACTTCGCGCGTTGAAAGTCTGCTTCATATTCCTCGCTCTTTCGTTTCCGGCCTTTGGGAGTGCGTACTCTGACTGGCGAAGAGCGGCTCTCATCGTCGCCAGTAAGGTCAATTGATTCGATATCGAACATTTGAACGCGTCGCTTCTTGATGGTCGAATGTGTAATCATGGGTGTGGACGAGGATGTAATGTGCCTCTCAGCCGTAGCTAAACGATCTGCTCTGTTGTCCCGCAGATCTCCACTAGGTCCTCGGGGTGCTGCTGCATTGCTCTGCCTCCTTCCTTCTCTGTCCGCTACCGTCGAAGATGATGCATGCTCAGGCAGCCCCGCCAATCTAAGTCTGGGCTTTGCACTCGCTGGGGTACCCCTCAGTCTTGCCATATCCGAGGGCGCGCTTTCCGTTCCTGGTGGCTTGTGTATATCGATTGTCCTCGTTCGAGTGAGAGCACGGGGCGAGACAGGGCGAGTGGTGGGTGCTGTAGGTGGGGGCGGTGGCGCGGGGGCAGGTTCAGGCTCATGGTACGCGGTTTCCTCGTCCAAAAAGGAGGCTTGTTGTTGTGAAATTGTGGCTGAGCTCGTCGGAATTGCGTCGGGATCGTAGGCAACGAGCGATACTGCGGGCGGAATGAAGGGCTTCTCGGCGATCAACCACTGGAGATGCTTGTTAAAGTTGTTCTGAGGCATGGGAGCGTCGCATCGTTCGGGTGGAGGTCCGCATCGGCAGTCTACGCGTGCATTCGCATCAGGTTGCGGTTCCACGGACGTCGTGGTGGCGATATCATGCCCTGATTGCCATTCGATGGTTGGCGTGTTGTGCTCCGGGACGCGCCGTATGCGCTAGCACCAAGTCACGTGCTGTACCATGCCGATAGTCTATGCCGAGCCGGATTCAGAGATGCAGCTCCTTCCACGGCAGGACCTTTCCCAGATCTCACTAGGGGTGCTACACCGACTATCGACTCTCCGCCTAGCATCGCTGCCTCTATCTACCATGCCCAAACGCCAGAAAATATGGCGCAATTTGCGAAGCCGCAAGTCGCTTCTTGCGGGTCTCTGGACGGCTCGGAGATCTAGACTCTCAGTCGGAGTCAGATCTCGCATACTTTATCTACCAACCATTGTCTCGTGTCGATTATCATATACCGTACCTCTCTCGGCATTTTACTTTATCTTCAAATAAGTATTCTCCCCTACATAGGCATAACATTTACAGGCAGTCCGCCCTGACCCAGCCCGATATCAAACATATATCATGAAGCTCGAAAATCACGAAATGTTCAACAAACTCTCCACGGCAATTGCAAAGCTTCAATGCGACCCTCCACCTAAAGACGTTCTTCCATCCACAGCTAGTTTGGAAAATGCACGCTCCAAGCTGCAATCGCATCTCCTCACTCAAGGCATAGGCCTTGAGGAAAGCATACGACACCTCCAAGAAGATCTTGCCCCGGCCTTCAATGCCTCCTCGCGCTCCCCAAACTACTATGGTTTCGTAACAGGGGGTGTTACGCCCGCAGCTGCTCTCGCCGATAATTTGGTCACAGTATACGACCAAAATGTACAGGTCCACCTACCGAACGAGACCATCGCAACGGACGTGGAAGATCGGGCCATTTCCTTGCTGTGCGAACTGCTCGACTTGGCGCCCGAGCAATGGCCGCATCGCATCTTCACCACGGGCGCGACGAGCGCCAACATCCTGGGTTTAGCATGTGCGCGCGAGTACGTGATCATCGAGGCGTCAGCGCATCGCACGGATGCCGAGAACAGTGTCGGTCAAGTCGGGATCGTGGAAGCTATGCGCAAAGCCGGCATAGACGAAATTCAAATTCTGACCACGGTGCCGCACTCGTCTTTGAGCAAAGCGGCAGGTATTCTAGGCCTTGGACGAGCGAGCGTGAAATGTCTTGGTCGCTCAGACGCGCCGCACAAGTTCGACATGCAGCAACTTAGGAAGTCACTGGAGCAACCGGGCGCTGCATCCATTGTCGCTGTCTCTGCATCGGAAGTCAACACCGGACTCTACGCTACATGTGGAATGGAGGAGATGCAAGAACTCAGGAAGCTGTGCGACATGTATGGTGCCTGGATCCACGTCGATGGTGCTTTCGGACTCTTTGGCCGCGTTTTGGCGTCCCCTGCCTATTCCTCCATCATCAAAGCGTGCGAAGGCCTCGAGCTAGCGGACTCGATAACTGGCGATGCGCACAAGGTCCTCAACGTACCTTATGACTGCGGCTTTTTCCTCTCCCGGCATCGCAATATCGCTGAGCGCGTCTTCCAGAATCCGAACGCGGCATATCTGGCGAGCGGAAATGGCGCCGATCCGATCACGTCGCCGCTGAACGTGGGTCTTGAGAATTCGAGACGTTTCCGCGCGTTGCCCGTCTATTCTACCCTCGTGGCATATGGGAAAAATGGCTATAGGGATATGTTGGAACGCCAGATCAACCTCGCACGCGGTATTGCCAAGTACATGCTGGAGAGCAGCGAGTATGAACTGCTTCCAGAGTCTAGCGCGTCTGTGGAAGACATACTGGGCGGCATATACATCATCGTACTCTTTAGGGCCAAAGACGATGAGTTGAACAAGCAGCTCGTCAACAAAATCAAAGCAACGAGGAAAATTTACGTCTCGGGCACATTGTGGGACGGAAGACCAGCATGCAGATTCGCGATATCCAACTGGATGACTGATGTCGAACGAGACCTGCCCGTTATCGAGCAGGTCCTGCAGGATGTTGCACAAGGCAAGGATAGCCAACGACCAACCTAGTAGACCATCACTGAAAAACTATCTCACATATCCTCCATCTTGTACACCTCATACGCCGGCTCCTCATACGGATGTGCCCTAGTCCATTAGCCAAGCTCTCCCAAAACTACTACATCGTGTTGATGCTACTCACTTCTTCAGCGCCTCAACCGCCTTGACCGCCGTGTCCTTTCCCATACACATCACCTCCACTCTAAACTCATCCAATTCCTCTAGCTCTCCAACCTTGCCGATCTATATTATATTCGGTCAGCAGCTAGTATAATAAACCGAGCATTCGAGGTTCACCAGCCGATGCAAGAATGCGGTTGAGATAATTTGAAGCCCAAATTAGATTCTAAGCTGCCACGTCCTATGCAGACCAGCCCGCTGCACACAGTACAACAAAACGTACATGAGGATTCGCGGCATCACCGGGTTTGAACTGTCCCGTCCCTCGGCTGGTGAAGCAAACCTCTGTGTAGCCACCCGCGCCAGGGAAACGTCCTGCGCCTGCGGTGAAGATTGCGGATTTGCAGGCGGAAAGGGCGGAGGGGGGGACGAAAAAGATTAGTTTGAATTTTTGGACGGACATGGTGGGTCTATCGATATATTGTATTTGGTGAGAGGGAAGTGTGAGGGTTGTTGGGGTGGTAGAGGTGAGAGGTGGTGTCGGGTGGGTTTACCATGGCAAGATGCAGGCAATGTTTCCATCTATGAATTGACTCGGTCCTTCAAGAAAGAAGTAACTACGTGGGGTTACTTCCATGTTGGTCCAGTCAGGTGATGGCAGCACACGATTTCTCTGTCTGACTCTGGGACGACAGCGCTGGAGTGGGAGGTGGGGCGCGGGGCACACGTCTTGAGCGCGCTTTCCGTGTTTGTTTTCGGTCCGTGCGCCACAACAGCGGGAAGGCGCAAGTCGCACGTCGCACAACACAGTAGGAGCAGCCAGCGTCCGGCGCATTACCAACCCAGAGCAACAACAATATCAACAATGGCTTCGGTATCGCCTCGGAAGTCTACGCGTGCCGCTGCGACGCGCCGAAAAGCCCCTGTCATCGACGACTCTGACGGGGAGGAAAACAGGACGCCGACACCAGAGATCAAGGAGGATGAGGAGGAGTTCACACCGGCGCCGGCGCCACTCAAGACGGGACGGGGCCGGGGCCGACCACGGAAGACGGCAGTTCAGGACGACAATGCGACGCCTAAGCCAACGACGAGGCGGCGGACCCGTGTCACAGAGTCGGTCGAGCCGACGCAGATGTTTACACCTGCGCCAGAGAGTGCCAGGCAACCTTCACCTTCGAAAGCTGTGCCCAGGAAGCGCGGACGGAAACCTCGGGCCTCAGTCGCTGCCGCACCCGCGGAAGAAACCTCGCAACTGCTCACGCCGGAGCCTTCAGTCTCCCCTGAACCCGACCAAGCGTCCGACGGCACGATTACGCCCGGCAGACCGCTCGCTGAGATGACGAACGACAGCATCATGAGCGAGCAAACGCCTGTGCCAGAACCGGAAGCGACGCTAGAGCCTGCAGCGGAAGTCACGCAAATAGAGGCGAAGGAGGAGACACCCGTACCCGAGCGGAAAATTGACGTCGAACCGACCCCACAGCCGCAACCGCAAGCCAAGGTAGCAGAGGAGCTCGCTACACAACAAACCATGCTCGAACCCATGGATATCGTGGTGAAGAGACGGGCGGCGGCTATGCCAGCTTTACATGAACCTGTAGCGCCAAAACAGCGGACAGTCATCACCTGGCTCGTTCTCAACAACTTCAAGAGTTACGCCGGTCGGCAAGAGGTTGGTCCCTTCCACGCCTCCTTCTCTTCCGTTGTCGGTCCAAACGGTTCCGGCAAGTCCAACGTCATCGACTCACTGCTCTTCGTCTTCGGTTTCCGCGCCAGTAAGATGCGACAGAGCAAGCTTTCTGCGCTTATCCACAACTCAGCCGCATTCCCCGATCTGGACTACTGCGAAGTCGAGGTTCACTTCCAGGAGGTCAAGGATCTCCCCAACGGCGGAACAGAGGTCATTCCCGACTCGCAGCTAGTCGTCTCACGGCGAGCTTTCAAGAACAGCTCGAGCAAGTACTACATCAACAAGAAAGAGTCTACCTTCACCATCGTCACGAATCTCCTCAAAGACCGGGGCGTTGATCTGGATCATAAGCGTTTCCTGATTCTGCAGGGTGAGGTCGAATCAATTGCCCAGATGAAGCCAAAGGCCCAGGGGGAGCATGACGATGGCCTCCTTGAGTACCTGGAAGACATTATCGGCACATCAAAGTATAAGACGCCTATCGCAGAGTCTGAAGTCGAAGTTGAGAACCTGAACGAGGTTTGTCGCGAGAAGAGTAGTCGCGTACAACATGTCGAGAAGGAGAAGAGCGGCCTCGAAGACAAGAAGAACATAGCTCTGGCATACATTCGAGATGAGAATGAGCTAGCATCCAAGCAGTCGACCCTTTACCAAGTCTATGTCTCCGAGTTCGATGATCACATCGACGTCACCCAGGAATCAGTCGGCCAACTCCAGGCACAGCTAGACGAAGAACTCCAGAGGCACCAGGGCAGCGAGGAGGAGATCAAGCAGCTCGAGCGTCAATATAAAAAGGGCGTAAAAGACTGTGAGCAATTCGAAAAGAAGAACCAGGAGTTCCAGAAAGAGGTAGCTCGCATCGACAAAGAGACAGTCAAGTTCGAAGAGAAAAAGAAGTTTCTGGCTGGCAAGCAGAAGAAACTCGAGAAGACCAAGGAGACAAGCAGTTATGGTCGTTCAGAAGCGGAGAGTCTCGCCAGGCAGTATTTGGCGGATCTCGAACGTTACAACGAAGAGATAGCTGAGCTTGAGCAAAGCATGAAGGTCGAAGAGAAGGAACTCGAAGCTGTTCGTAGGAGTTTGGCCGGCAAGACACAGGGTTTCTCGGATGAGATCGCAGCGAAGCAAAAGTCGCTAGAGCCCTGGAGTGCCAAGATTAATGAGAAGCAGTCGGCCATCGCAGTTGCACGGAGTGAATTGGACATTCTGCGTGAGCGGGAGAACGCCGGCGCCAAGGGCATTGCTGATGTGGAAGCAAAGATCCAGGGTCTTGAGGAGTCGAAGGAGGCCAAGGCTAGCGAGCTTGAGGAATGCAGAGCCGACAGGAAGCGCGTCGAGAAGGATCTCCAGAAGATACAAGCGAAGCTCGCGGACCTGACACAGAAAGAACCAACACTGAGGTCAAAGCTCTCGGGCGCAAGAGCAAAGGCTGACGAGGCTCGCGCTAGTCTCTCATCTGCTCAGACTCAGGGCAATGTTTTGACTGGCCTCATGCGCCTGAAGGAATCCGGACGTATTGATGGCTTCCATGGCCGACTCGGCAACCTGGGCACCATCGACCAGAAGTACGATGTTGCTATCTCCACCGCTTGTCCCCAGCTGGATAACATGGTTGTTGACACTGTGGAGTCCGGTCAGCAGTGTATCGAATACCTTCGGAAGAACAATCTCGGTCGCGCCAATTTCATCCTCCTTGATCGCCTTGCGAAACGCGACATCTCACCCGTTCAGACACCCGAGAACGTTCCCCGTCTGTTCGATCTTGTTAAACCCAAGCACGACAAGCTCAAGCCTGCTTTCTTCCAGGTTATGACGAACACGCTCGTTGCCGAGAATCTCGATCAGGCTGAGCGCATCGCGTATGGCGCCAAGCGATGGCGAGTCGTTACTCTGGATGGCAAGCTCATCGACACTGCAGGTACTATGAGTGGTGGCGGAAGCCGGGTCGTGAAGGGCAAGATGTCATCCAAGCTTGCATCAGATGTCTCCAAGGACCAAGTTACGAAGCTTGAGCAGGACCGTGATACGCTCGAACAGACCTTTACCGGATTCCAACAAGAACAGCGAGAGCTCGAAACCGCACTCAGAGACCTTAACAACCAGATTCCCGAACTCGATACCAAGGCGCAGAAACTTGCGCTTGAGCTGGAGAGCTTTGACCGCAACATTGTTGATTGCCAGCGTCGCATCCAGGAGCTAGGTAGCGAAAAGACGTCGAGCAAGACTGACAAGGGACGCGTCTCGTCGCTGGAGAAGAACATCGCCACGATGGAAAAGGAAATCGCCAAGCTTCATGCCGAGACAGAGGACATCGAAGCCGAGATCAAGGCGCTGCAGGACAAGATTATGGAGATTGGTGGGGTCAAGCTGCGCGGTCAGAAAGCGAAGGTCGATGGGCTGAAGGGGCAGATCGATACCTTGACAGAGCAGGCTTCCAATGCTGAGGTTTCAAAGTCCAAGGAAGAGAAGAATCGCACCAAACACGAGAAAGCCTACGCCGACGCTATCAAGGAACTTGAGAAGCTTGCAATCGATGCGGAGAAGGTCGAAGAGGACATGACCTCTCAGCACCGCGATGCCTCTGGTATTCGTGAGCAAGCCGAAGAGGCGCAAGAGGCGCTCGAGAGCAGAAAGGAAGAGCTGCAAGTCGTCAAGAAAGAACTCGATGAGAAGACAACGGAACTCAACGAGACGCGCGCGGTTGAAATCGAAATGCGTAACAAGCTAGAAGAGGGCCAGAAGACGCTCAACGACTTCCAGAAGAAGCAAGCCTATTTCCGGGACAAGCTAAGCAAACTCACCTACCAGAACGTCACAGATCTCGGCGAAGAGCAAGAAGACGGCGGCGAAGGTCTACCCTCGTACAGCAAAGACGAACTGCAAGACATGGACAAAGCCACGCTTAAAGAACAAATCGCGCACCTGGAAAAGAAGAATGAGTCTACGCAGGTCGATCTCGCCGTGTTGGCCGAATACCGCAAGCGCGTCGAAGAACACGCCGCCCGCTCGACGGACCTCGCCTCCGCCGTCGGCGCCCGCGACGCGGCAAAACACAAACTCGAAGAGCTTCGCCGCCTCCGCAAAGAAGGTTTCAAGGCCGGCTTCGACATCATCACGGCCCGCCTCAAAGAAATGTACCAAATGATAACCATGGGCGGCAACGCTGAACTCGAATACGAAGACACGCTCGACGCCTTTTCCGAAGGCATCCGATTCTCCGTCATGCCGCCGAAAAAATCTTGGAAAAACATATCCAACTTGTCTGGAGGTGAGAAGACGCTGAGTAGTCTGGCGCTGGTATTTGCGCTGCATCACTACAAGCCGACGCCGCTATATGTCATGGATGAGATCGATGCGGCGTTAGACTTCCGCAACGTTAGCATTGTGGCGAGTTATATTCGGGAGCGGACGAAGAATGCACAGTTTATTGTTATTTCACTCCGGAATAATATGTTTGAGCTTGCGAGTCGCTTGGTCGGGGTTTACAAGGTTAACCATATGGTAAGTTGCACTCCTTCCTGTTGTTTGTATTGGTGGCTTTGGTTCGTTTACTAACAATATGTAGACGAAGAGTGTTACGATTGAGAACAAGGACTACATCACTGGGAGGGCCTAGGGCATCTAACGTAACCATGTGTGTGTTTGGGGTCATGGCGTTTGGGTGTTTTGCATACTGGACGAGCATTCCGGTTGAGGTGGAACACGGGGGTTTGGAATGGGGATATGGAATCTAATGATACCACGCATCGTGCCATCTGGTTATCTAGTCATTTTATGTTGAAATGTGAAGCGTTGAATATCTTCCTTTGTAATTTTCGTTTTCCTGCCTTCCTATCTACCCTACCCGCTTCCCGCGTGCGCATATCTATCTACAGTGCTGAATTTGCCGGCTACGACTGCTGTTGAGGACGGTGATGAGGAAGCATGTAGGTGAAATCTTACGGCGACAAGAGATTTACAGATGCTAGGTTAAAAGGGGTGTATGCTTTGTGTATGCGGCAGATGGGGATTTAGAGTCCGGAGGATGTGTTAACTGGCTGCTTGTGTCGGACGACATGTGAATGGGATCGCTGTTGTAAATAATTCACTGTTTTCAGAGTCGTGAATGTTACCTGCCAAATTGACAAAACTTTTTTTTGGTTAATGAGAATGCATCGACGAGTGAAAGTTGCTTGATAACTAATTAATTGATTCTGCATCGGGACGCAGTTGGGGGCTGGGTGGTAGGTGGGTGGGTCTCTTCGGAGCTAGTCTAATACTAGTTAGCCACGCACAGACATTCCACGGCGGATCCGCGACTCACCTCCATAACTCATACACGACAGCGAGCCTTTGGGCTATTATCAACCCCCCCGCACCCCGCCCACGACTATGGACGACGATAAAAACCCACCCGGCGACGGCGCAGGCGACGCACCCGGCGACGACGATTTGAACAAGCTGCTAGGCCCGAATGCCGACGACTTTCTTAATTCCATCTCGTCGCGCCCGCTAGATGCTGGTGAGAAGGCGGATGACGCAGTCGATTACGAAGATATTGGCGACGATGATCTACCGGAGGAGGAGTTTGAGTCTGGTGATGGTGATGGTGAGGACGATGACGCCGGTCTCAACTTCAGTGGAACTACGCTACAGGACTCTGGCGATGCGCTAGACAACGGCGACGTGGACATGGACGATCTCTTTGGCGATGGAGGGGTCAATGAAGATGACCTCTTTGGCGAAAAGAGCGCTTCCGAGCCAGTGCAGGAGCCCTCGCAACATGAGGATGAGCCGCTCAAGTCCATCGAGGATCTGGTTCAGGACAGCGTCAGCGCCGCCGCAGAGGCCAAGAAGCAACCGAGCTCCCGCGATCCCGTGCGTAGTATTGTTCAGCAAGAGGAGGTGGAAGAAGATCCTGAGGTGCGTGAGCAGATGGCTCTGTTCGCATTAGCCCGCCGCGGCAAAGACGAGCAAGCGGATCCTGCTCCTAGGACGTCGAAAGAGGACTTCGAGAAGATATGGCCCAACTTTGAGGCGGACAAGCCGCCACGCTTTTTCAGCCTAGTGCCGCGGAAGCGCGCCTACTATATTCCAAAAGTCCCTCAGAAGGCCCCGAAACCTTTCCAGACGAACAAGCTTACCCTGGAACTCGCGGCGGATCAAGAGAAGAGCTTCCGGCTACATCCCACCACAGCTACCGCCAAATCTGGCCGACAGCAGGAGGACGAGCAAGGTGGCGTCATTTACATTGCGAGCACGGCCGAGGAAGATGGTGACAGCGACGATCAAATGGAACTGGACAAACTCGAAACGATCGATGACCGTGAGATGATTGGAAACGTATCATGGGGCGACATAAGAATTGCCTGTGAAGATTGGGACATCCCGGATGGTTGCAGCGTTGCCACTCCCTCCGACAGTGATCAAATTCCAACTCCACCGGATAGCATACTCGATAACGACTCAGAGCATCTATCACCGAACAAGAAGCGGAGACTTGGCAGTCGCGAGAAGCCAATCCACTTCTCCGTCTACGATCACATGGACTTGCCCACATGGGACGATCCCGAGCTCGAGACGGCTAGACTGTCCAAGAAGATCCTTCTGGACATGAACGATCCACATCTCCTACTCGACGTGCAGCAGCCGAGCGCGGAACCACAAAAACCTCGCACGTTGGGCCTAGGCCTCAAGCGTGACAACCGCGGTAGTCTCGCAAACCCCATGTTCAAACGCTACAACATCTCCAACGACGAGGCCTACGACGCGCTCAAGGAGAGCAGCCAACAGAAGGTGCGCAGTACGATAGGCCACATGAACGTCGAGCATAGTCTGCCCGCCCTGAAGTTGCAGTATCCTTTCTACAAGGTTGCTCTGTCAGACCGCGAGCTTCGGTCCTTCCATCGTCCTACCATTGCCTTCAAGCCTGGTGAGCGGGCTAGCGTCTCGTCTCTGAGGTCCATGAAGAGAAAGCAGAAGAGGAATCTCAAGCCTTCTGAAGCGTTTGCGGCGGCCGAAGATTTGAATATTGGCGACAATTCAGACCTTCTCCTCGCCGAGTACTCGGAGGAGTACCCTACAACTCTATCCAACTTTGGTATGGGTGTCAAGATCCTAAACTACTACCGGCGGAAGGATATGGACGATACAGCGCGGCCGAAACCGGAAGATGGTATAGGAGAGACTTCGGTACTACTGCCGCAGGATAAGAGCCCGTTCTCGCTCTTTGGCCAAGTCGAGCCAGGCCAACAAGTCTTGACGCTTCACAACGCCATGTATCGAGCCCCAGTGTTCAAGCATAAGCCGGAAGAGACGGATTTCCTTGTTAGCAGAAGTTGGACTGGGGTTAATGGCCCGAGATACTACATGCGAAACATCCCGAATCTCATGGTCGTCGGGCAACAGTTCCCCTCTGTGGAGGTGCCTGGTACGCATGCTCGAAAAGTCACCGAGGCGTCGAAGAAGCGACTGAAGATGCTTGCGTTCCGCCTGTACCGTAGGGGACAACAGAAGGCTGCACGACAGCCTTGGGTCAGTAACGAGATGATCAAGCAGCATCTTCCCGGTACCGAGATTGCCCAGAATCGTAGCAGGATGCGGGAAATCATGAAGTATCAGAAGGATATTGGTACATGGGAGCCGGTTCCAGGAGAGACAATCCCCGAGGAGCCTATTCTCCGTACTTGGATCAAACCCGAAGACGTGTGTCTGATAGACTCGATGCATGCTGGCGATAAACAGCTTCAGGATGCGGGTATCAAGTCGAATGAAATACGTGACGACGAAGACGAGGCCGACAACGAGAACGCTGACGTCAAGCTGGCACCCTGGAACACGACGAAGAACTTTTTGAATGCATGCGCTGGCAAAGCCATGTTGGAGCTCCACGGTGATGGCGACCCTACCGGCCAGGGCTTAGGTTTCAGCTTCATCAAGGTCTCAATGAAGGGAGGCTTCAGAGACGTAGGAGAGAGTGCAGCAGATCGTCTCGACAACAAGAAGATGAAAGAACTCGGCGGCCACAGCTACAACGTGCAGCGGCAGCAAGTCATGTACGAGAACGCCATCAAGCGCATCTGGAACAAGCAAAAGGAGTCTCTATCTGCGCAAAACCCACCCTCGGACGTAGAAGACGATGTCGACACGGCCGTCCCTCGCAGCACCACCGCGCGCCAACGCTCCGAAGTCAGCACCCCAATGCTGCGTGCAGATGACGAAACAATGTCTCAAATGTCACGCAATAGTAATGCGGACAACCGGGGCAAGAAACTCAAAATCACGCGCTCCATCAAGAACGAGTCGGGCGAGTTGGAAGAATCCACTGAAACCATCACCGATCCAGCCGTCATCCAGCTCTACCTCAAACACAAGCGACAAGAACGCCTCCTCAACATGCGCATCGACGATATCAAGCCGACTGGCGATAAGGAACTTGACCGGGCACAGCAACTCAAGTTGAAGGCGGAATATGCCCGGCTCCAACGCAACATCGAGCGCCGTGAGGGCCGCGAGAAGGCCAAGGGTCTGCACAGGACACAGACGGGCGAGGGTGGTGGGGCCGGCAAAGGTGGGACTACGCCGCGCAAGTGTGCAAACTGTGGCGAGGTTGGGCACATCAAGACTAACAAAAAGTGAGTAGGCAATTCAATACGTCAAATCTTGCTTGATGCAATATGCTAACCATGTGTCTCATAGGCTTTGTCCCCTCCTCAACGGCCAGAGGAAACAAAACGATACGTTCCGCGATGCGAGTGCCGCCAGCCCAGCTGCACTGAACCCACCAGTTACTGCTACACCGTCCTTTGCGGGAAGTCCAGCGGGGTAGGATGACCGTTTATCGCGGGGTTATAGGCCGTTTGTCAGTTCGTTCTTCGTGGGGGCTGAAGAGTGTGGGTGTGCGATTCATGGCATGGATGGATTCATGTGTATTCTTTTTTTTTTCTCTTCAACCGAAGTTTTTCTTTCTTTTCTTTTTTTCTTTTCTCTTTGTGTCTTTTCCGTCCACACAATTCCTCGCGTGAGTTCGAGAATCTGTGTGTATGTGTGTGTGGACTTTTATTATATCTTAAGCATAGCCATGGCGTTGGTCGGGAGAAAGCGTACTCCTGCTTTTCATTTCGGGAGAGGGACAAATATGGAGTTTATGGATGGGCAACGGCAACGGCGCGGAATGTTATATCCTATCCATCGTTTTGAGGATTGTGTAGGCGGGGAACAGATAGGCGTTATTATCTTATTTTCGCGGTGTATTTATAATTAACATGCATCATTCGCTTCTATCCTATTACATCCATCCTGTATCGAGAACAACAGTCAGAACGCAGCCCTAACAATTACCTTTCTTTCTAGGTAGTTATTAGTCACATACGGAAAGAAAAGAAAAGAAAAGAAAAGCCTGGTATGTACTCGCATGTAGTAGCATAACAAAGAGTTTCATAGTTTTCACGCAGAGCTTCCAAAAAAAAAAAAAAAAAAAATTGCTGCAAAAAAAAACGAAAAAATTTCAATGTAGTGGTGGTGCGGTCATCTTCACTGTCTTAAGGTACGGACGGATATGGATAGCAAAGACATACATATACCAACTCAGACCGAGTTTCCCCCCCTCAAAAAAGAAAAACCCCTCCAAAAAAAAAACAGCCTTTCCCATGCAAAATAAAGAGAAGAAAGAGGAACCCCCAAAAAAGAATTGTGACTTTCCCTCACAAAAAACAAGCCCCCGCTATATACACCGTAGCGTAGCGTACCGTTCCGTTTCCATGAGCTAACCCAAGCCAAGCAAAAAACACCCCCATCTCCGCACTACTACTACGAAAACTCCCCATCACCCCTCACCGACCACAAGAAAACACGACATGCACCCATCCCCCCTTTACGACTCATCCAGATATCCAATCTTACAAAACTGATTCAAACTCCTAACATCCAACTGCGCCGTCAGCAAAGCACCAAGCAACGTCTCCTTGCGAGGCAAAAGATCCGCCTTGACCCTCCAAGCCGTGCCATTGAAATCGAATATCTCCATATCATCGTCTTCATCGTCGTCGTCGTCGTTGTCGTCATGGTGGTGGTTGTGGTGGTTAGCATGACCGTTAACTTGGTGCACACCTTTGACCAACGGCTCACCGCCCTTGGACTTGTCGCCTAGCCGCTTAAGCGTAGACAGCGCGCGGTGGACGATGAGCTGGAAGCCTTCGCGGTCGTGGTCCAGGGGCCGCTGCTGGCCGCGGTGGGTGGGTTGAGGGGGCGGATGGGGGATAGCGGCATCGGTGGCGGAAAGCGACATTGCGAATTTGAGCAGCGTGTTGGCCCACCCGTCTTCGGATTCGAGCCAGGACCGGCAGATGCCGGTTTCCGGTCCGGGGGCGAGGCTGGCGAGGATGTCGGCTGCGAGCATGCCTTGCATTAGGTATGCCTTTCTTGATTCGGCGATGCGGGCTTCGAACATGCGGACTTCTTTTGGTCGTTGTTCTTTCATTTGGTACATCCGGTTCTCGATGTAGTTACGGTCGGGCACGACGGAGATGGCGAGAGCGAAGGAGCGGGTGAGGAGGTCGTAGGGAGGTGTGGATGTAGCTTCGTTGATGAAGATTTGCTTGTAGTACGTCCGATTCGGATCATCGCGAGCAAGCAGTTTTGCGAGACTGTCGACGGCGGAGGGAAGATAGCGATGTATTTGCGGATTGAAAGGGGTGAATTTGACGGGTTCGGCGGGTCGCGGAACAGGTGCGAACGCACAGAGGAAGTGCAACACAGCGTATGCGTCTTCGCGGGTGGGTAGGACAACTTTGGCGCTGGTGTTGGAGAAGAAGGTGATGACGTCTTTCATGAAGTCGAAGGTGTTGATATGTGACCGGAGGAGGAGTACCCGGGTACCGACAAGCCGTATCAAATTTGCGAGAAACTTGAGGACTGGAGCGCTGACCAGAGAATCGTGATTGACCTCGAGGAAGGATAGATTCCGGAGTATTGTTGTCACTGCAAGCAGCCGGTCGGCAGTCCTATCGAGAAGGTACGCTTTCGTCCCGGCTTCCAGAAGCTCTTGTAATGTGGCAGCCTCCTCGCGGCAGTGGTGAAGAACGTCCTCATATGGCGTGAGATCCAGTATATCGGTGACTTCGGGGTTGTCGTTTCCGAGTATCTCGAGCTGGTCTTCCGCAAACTCCACCAACACCTCTGTCAAGTCTTCGCAATGCGCCAGATTAAACTGTACCGTGTTGTCGTATGTTATTCGCGAGAGGGTATCCAGTGCCAATCTCGTCTCCGCGTGTAGTCCCGATCGGATGCTCATGGTGATGGCTCGTATATCGATCACACCCATCTCCGGCAGTAATGGAACGTTGGGTTTGTAGTTTGTGATTGTGTCAATCATATTCTTGAAGTTGTCCGAGTCAAAGTCAAGGCCTCCCCATGTATCTTGCGTTCGATAGGCAGGTTGATATACCCTGGTGCCGTCGTCTTGCTCGATTACAGGTTTCCGCTTCTCGGGTTCTTCGATGGCGTCCGAAGCGTTCTCAGTAGCGGTGGCATTCTCTTCCTGCTTCACTGGTGAGGACTGCGCCTGGCTAGGTTCCTGTCCCTGGGTGGGCGTCCCTTCTAATTGCCTGCTGAGGCTTTTTCGCGCATTACCGTCCGGTTGGGGTGTGGTGCCATTGACGCTTGGAAGGGGTGCGTTACTTTGCAGAGGGGTTGACTGTTGTGGTTGGGTAGAGGGGTCGAATTGTTGGTGCGGCTGTTGGGTCGGCGGAAGCGACTGTCTTTGCTGCTGCTGTTTCAAGGCTTCTTGTGATCGTTGTAACTGTTGGAGATACTCCTGATGTCCTGTCATATTGTTCTGTTGGCCCGGCATGGTCCCTCTTGTGGGTGACATCTGCTGCCCCATCTGCCCCACTTGTCCCATTTGTCCCATCTGGCTCATCTGTCCCATTTGCCCTTGTTGTGCCATGCCCTTCATTTGTTGTTGCTGTCTTTGGAAGTAGGCCGTCTCGTAGACGAACAAGTTCGCTTCGTAGATTTGGCGCAATTCCTGGGGTGCATTTGGAAACTGTTGCAGGTTGATGGCCATCATCTGCGCTACTCGCGGCCAGCCCTGTTGCTGAGTAACATTTCGACAGCCCTTGAAGCGCAGGACGGTCGTGTACAGGTTCTGGAGATTGATGACGCGACCGGCGCATTGTGGGTGGGCGTTGAACGGACGGCCGTGCTGAGCCATTAGCGCAGCCACGTTTTTGAGGAACTGCTGTTGTTGGACATGCTGATTCTGCTGTTGGCTCTGGGCCTGCATCATGTTCTGTTGCATGGCCGGGTGCTGCATTGGATTCTGCATTCCGCTCGGCATCTGCCCTCCTGATTGTTGGCCTTGGCGCGCGGCCATGTTGCTTGCGGCCAGGTTCCCCAACTGCTGCTGCTGTTGCAGGCGCATTGCGTACTGTCTTTGCGCTTCCTGTTGCCGACTCTGGAGGTTTTGCGACAGTTGGACCGACTGCACGGGAAATTGGTTTGTAGCGTTCGCGTTGAAGGCTTGGCTCATGGGCGAGTTCTGGAAGCCCATGGGCGACATCTGAGGCCCCATGGGGTTTTGCGCGGGTGAGGCCGTTTGCATCCTCTGGGGCCCCAGTTGTGCCGGCGCAAAGTGTTGGTTCTGCATGGTCGGGGAGGGCGTGTTGGTGAAGGCCTGCTGGTGTTGGAAGCCGAACTGGGCCTGCTGTGACGGCGTCTGGGAGCGCGACAGAGAGAGGGCAGCGCCGGTAGAGTCTCGTTTCTGGGGCACCGACGACATGGGGTTGTAGGGGCGCGTGCCATTCATCTGGGGGTTTGCGATTGCGCTCGGGTCAATGAAGCTCGACGGATCGTACATGCCGTTCTGCGGTGATTGGAAGTCCATGGCGACGATGCGCGGGCTACCACCAGCTATGGGCGACGGCGGCGGCGGACAGGTCTAGACGGCGCGTGTAGGGCAAGGTGATTGAGTGAATTATGGGCGCACGTGAGTACTTTCGGTCCACCTGGCTAACGGCGTGTCAGCAAGCATGTTGATGTCTGGACGGACGCGCCTCTAGGTAGTAGTAGCAGCACCCGGACGAGGGCCAGAACAGACGTGCAGTGGGCGGCAGGTAAGATGAGAAAAGGCACACGGCGCGACAACAAACTTACGCTAAAATGATGTTCTCATCAGGGCAGGGCGGAAAAAGTGCGGCTTGCAATGCGGTCGATAGCTTCACGTACCGCAGACGCGCTTTGGCGGACTATGCGTTGCTGAGAGCGGAGGAGCGAGAAGGCAGTTTTGCTTGGCAGAAATCCAGCCTCTAGCCGCCTCTGGCATCACGAGACCGGGCAGCGTCTTAGGACACAAAAGACGAGCGAAACTCCCGCACACCTGGACGGCCGCAAAGTCACAAAAACATACAAAGCAAGCAGAGTCGCATTCGGCCCAGGAGACGCGTTCGCGCGTTTGCGACAGACCAGTCGAGTGCCTGCGTTGCGGCAACTCACACGCCTAGCCTAACTCAATTTGAAATCTCCGGGTCATTTTGGCCGTCGTGACACGGAAACACATGCCTCTCCACTTATTACATCACCTTGTTCCTGCAGAAGTGGCCCAGTTACTTATCGCTGTGCTGGGCGGAGAGAGTGGGCGCCACCCAGAGCGCTTGACAGATGGCCGAGCCCAACGACTCCGAGGCGCCTCATGTCTTTCTAGGGATCAGGCGCTCCAAGCAGTCTGCGAGATGGCCGTTTCTGTTTAACGGTACTATGGACACATAGATAGCTTCTATTGCTGGCAAGGCCAATATCAATCCTTTGAATGTTCAGGCGACAACTCCGGGAGGTCCTCGGCGTATCACACCGCAATCTCCCACGTGCTTAGGCGCTATCTCCAGGGCTCATGTCGAGAAGTCTTCCATAGTTCATGTTCATTATCCTCAGGCCGAAAGAAAGTGTCGCACAGCGGCTTCAGGTTGCTACCTGTCATACACCCTCTCAAAGTGCGGATGAAATCGGATATGAGCCGATGCAGCATGACAAAAGCAGCAGACCAAAAGAGATCGTTGTCCGTTTTCCACTATAACTTCCTTGAACTCGACCACGACTGCAAGGCTACCAGCCATCTTGTATCCTGCCTTTACCACACCGCGGCAGACACGTCGATGGGCTCGCGGTTTCGAGCAGTGACCATTCAACTAACTGCATCCCTGACAAGCCCGATCCTGCGGGGTCTACGATTGAATACTTCAAGCTGACGCCATGTGATTCCAGCTCTGCCGTCGTGAGACATGATTCGAGAGCCGAGTCTCACAGCTAGGCTATAATGTGAAGTTGCTTTTTGTTTTACTGGTCCTGGACTGGCGTGGTCTTGGGTCCGTTCCCTGCAGTGATCGCCCATTCACGTGACGTCGGCGTTGGCACCTCGCATGGCCGATCGCGCCTTCCATGAGCTTCGTCAACACGGCGACAGACGACATCTCTCACATTTCCACCACCACTAACAACCACCCCAGTCTCTGTCTCTCGCTGCTGATCGACTGGACCCGACTCCCATCCACAACCTGCATATTCGATAATCATCATCATGGCTGACGCCGCCGTCGAGTACCCAGCCAACACGGTCCCGCCGCACAAGAAGCAGCTCCCGTCATCGATACCCAACTTCGACACCCTAGAGGGGTTTTCCACAGAAGGCAACGATGACTACTCGACGTTCAAGAAGCTGCAACGGCAATTAGAGTAGGTCGCCTGGTTGCATGTCACAACGACAAGTGGCTAACGGTCCCAGGTACATCCACCTCCAGGAAGAGTACATCAAGGATGAGCAGCGGAGTCTGAAGCGAGAGTTGGTGAGAGCACAAGAGGAGATCAAGCGCATTCAGAGTGTACCGCTGGTGATAGGGCAGTTCATGGAGGCCATCGACCAGAAGTAAGCTCCAGCACAACAGGGGCGTCTGTGTCATGAGGCTAATGTACCCAGCACCGGCATCGTACAGTCGTCAACCGGTTCAAACTACGTCGTACGCATCCTTTCTACTCTCGACCGCGAGCTCCTCAAGCCCTCGTCGTCCGTCGCTCTCCACCGCCATTCCAATGCGCTCGTGGACATCCTACCCCCGGAGGCCGACTCCTCCATCGCCATGCTTGGCCAGGACGAGAAGCCCGACGTAACATATGCCGATGTCGGAGGTCTAGACATGCAGAAGCAGGAGATCCGGGAAGCCGTCGAGTTGCCCCTCACACACTTCGACCTGTACAAGCAAATCGGTATCGACCCACCGCGTGGTGTGCTGCTATACGGACCTCCGGGTACGGGAAAGACTATGCTGGTCAAGGCTGTGGCGAACAGCACAACAGCGTCGTTTATCCGTGTGGTGGGTTCAGAGTTCGTACAAAAGTACCTTGGTGAAGGTCCGCGTATGGTCCGCGACGTCTTCAGAATGGCGCGCGAGAACTCACCATCTATCATCTTCATCGACGAGATCGACGCTATTGCCACCAAACGTTTCGACGCTCAGACGGGCGCCGACCGCGAAGTCCAGCGTATCCTTCTCGAGCTGCTCAACCAAATGGACGGGTTCGATCAAACCTCCAACGTTAAAGTGATCATGGCCACAAACCGTGCGGATACCCTCGACCCTGCGCTCCTCCGACCGGGTCGTCTTGACAGGAAGATTGAATTCCCTTCGCTACGAGACCGCCGTGAGCGCCGCCTCATCTTCTCCACCATTGCCTCCAAGATGAGCTTGTCACCCGAGGTAGATCTGGACAGCTTGATTGTGCGCAATGACCCGTTGTCTGGTGCTATCATTGCGGCGATCATGCAAGAGGCGGGTCTGAGAGCTGTACGTAAGAACAGATACAACATCATCCAAAGCGATTTGGAGGAGGCGTATACAAGCCAGGTCAAGGGTGCGGCGGAGGCGGACAAGTTTGACTTTTACAAGTAAACGGGTCCCCCAGGAATCTTGCGAGTAGGGGAAAAGAAGGGAACAGGAGCGGGAGAAGAAAGATGTGATAGCATTGTACATTACAGCCGACCATGGACCATTTGTGGTTCCTTGTCCACCTTTGATGAAAGCTAGGGGGTAATCCTATCCGAGGATCCCCGAATATAATGCAGGGAAAAACATCAACCTAAGGGCCTGTTCGGTTTCTGTTAGGAATGCCAGTTCAGTCTGCGAAGTGGCGCCATTAGCGATACAGAGGCGGTAACAGGGCCCGCGTTCGGTAAAACTAGGATTTCAGTCGATGTAATTGCCCAGCCACTCTCATCGCAGCGTAACGTTCCTTTCGCGCTAGCAGGGATCTAGATACGCTAACGCCCCACTTATTCCGGCGCAACAATAAGATTTCACAACACTAACTTCACCTTACTACAACTACCTATAGGCCCTTACAACAGCCTTAGAATAGCGTCTCTAGTAGTTTTTAAGGCTTATATTATAGTTAACTAGTTACTCTCTAACTAAGCCTTATTACATCTATTTATAACCTCTCCGCTTAAAAAAAATAGCTAGCATTAGCTGCATTACTAAGAAAATAACTAGTTAACTACCTATAACTAGTCTATAGACTTAGTAAGTTATAGGTAATAGCTTTTTAACCTAAGTTATAACTATAACTACTAACTAGTTAGTTAACTAGTTAGTTAACTAGTTACCGGTAACTATAAGTTTGTAACGACGCAGGCAAGACAAGAGATCCGAACTCGGTGTGGTCTCACGTCAGAGGCATATGGGAGTGCGTGGGAGAACCGTAACCTAAGATCAATTGACACCTATAGGTCTTGTACGAAAGGATTGCAGAAAACTGCCTATCTACATCTAGGGAATAGCGAGCTTAAATACATGTAGGCTAGGGAAGGGCTGAGTCAGAACGAAGCCAGGTTTAGGTCCGAACCGGGTCCGGGTTAGGTCCAGGTTCGATCGTGGCTGTAGCTGTAACGAGGGAGGACATAAGTGTCTAAGTCCGGCTCTAGTAGGTTGCCTCGTTACAAAGTTATTATTAACGTATTCCACTATCACCTCGGTTAAAAAGACTTGGCAGTACTAACTCACGTTCCGCCTCTTCATTTTATCGCTATCAAACAAGGAGCCTACGTACGTCGTGCTTACATCAGATTCAGAAGATATCTTTGTATCTTTTCTGCACGTGCGCGCGTTGTGCCTAGTCCCGCCGCAGTTCCCACAGCGCCGTACAGCTAGTTGGGCTGGTTCTTAATCACTACCACCACGAGCCTTCTTAGATCGCTGAGGCACTGCAGACGCCTTAGCGGCTACCTGCGCTGCTGCAGTCCCATACTCCATAGTCCCACCCTGCTGGATCCGCTTCCTCTTGCGCGATTTCCGCTTGATCATCACTGCCAATTGCTCCTCAAGCTCGTGGTTGCGGGGTCGCGTACCTAGCAGCGCACACGCTCTAGATCACTATATAGATCACTATAACTCACTCGCGATCGCCTAGTTAGATCAGATTAGGCCTTGCACGTCTCTCTGCGCCTGTAACGACCTTCATAGACCCGATCACGCCCATCTGGAAGCCAGTCTCGTCGAAGTTGTGCAGGTCGTCATCGTGGACGCCGTACTTGGCTTTGGTCTCCTCCACCAGCTCGAACCACGCGCTAATTATCTCTGGATCCTCCTAGAGTATTCTCTGCCTATCCTTGGCTCGATTGAAGGCTATTTTAAGCTTAGCTGAGCGCGTTACAAAGCGCTCAGCCTAGTGCTTGCCAACTAGCTCACCACCGCGTACAGCCAGCAGTTTATCAGCTATATCTGCCACCTCGCACAGCCGGGGCGCGAATCCTCGCGAATCAAGGTTAAGGATGTATTAGACGATCGTCTACTCTTCAGTCACAGTAAGCTTATTTCGACCGTTGCGTCTTTAAGAGATATGCGTAATTCTGTTGTATTAGTTAGTTAACGTTAAAGGAGGCACCTTAAACGCCTTAGCAGCGAGTTAGAGGCTTTTAAATTGGCAGTTATTATAGGCAGAAAGCGCAGGCAGAATTCTGCCTTCTTGATTAGACAATTGCGCGTCTTGTTGTTGAGACATAGCGGCCCATTTCACTAACAAAAACCGAACAGGCCCTAATTTTTTTGTGTGACATGTAAATTTTGATGAAACAAAACGAATCATTTTCTCATAATGCAATGATGGATTTTGTTCTAGTGTGTCTACCTTGAGCTCAGGAATTCACAGTTCACACACGAATATATCCACTCATTCTTTTACTAGCTCCAAAAAAGAAGAAACCCCCCGCTAACTAATAAAGAAAAGGCACATCACACGCACACACACACACACGTTTCTCTAAAAAAAAAACCCCCCGTATAACATAACTAACCATGTTTGTTTGTTTAGTTTGATTTGATTTGATCCCACCAATTCCCACAGTATAAAACTATCCATTACGATATCACCAAGACGTCTCATCTCATCTACACACCCACCAACAAACAAACCAAAAACAGAATTCATTTTCTCACTCTCACTCTCCAACAGACCTATCCCATCCCACACACGCTCTCGCCAATCTAAGATATAGTTACAAGAATAGGTACCGTATGCTGCCTTGCGCTTTCCCCTTCCTCGTGACCTTTCCACAGGCACAGACACGCGCACGGAAAAGGAAAAGGAATCAGGTGATACGTATGTATATATGGGGTCCCAATCCAACACGAAGAAACGACACACACAGAACAGAGAGACGACCGTCAGATCGAAAGCGACAAAAGAAAAAACAATGGGACAAGAGCGTTGGAAACGCCGCCGTAGAGAGGGTGGCGAGCTCATGGTATCATGCATATTTCGCTACTCGCAAACAAACTTGGGAAGCCCCCACCCCCTCCCCCTCTAAAAAAAAGGAGCAGCAGCGGGTGAGGAAATCGGGGGGAGGGAAAGGGCGACCAGTCGTCAAAAAGGGGGCAGAGACAAAAGGATCCCTTTTGGTTTATGCAAAAAGAGGTACACACAGAGAGAAAGAGAGAGAGAGAGCCTTGGGATGTTAAAAAAATTGATGATGATTGGCAAAAAAAAAAAAAGGAAAATAATGTAGCGTGCCCAATGTTAGGTATCGGGCTTGGGTATCTCTCTCCATCGTTGAAGTTTGTATTAATTTCCCCTCAATTCACACAAATCGTCGTTTCTAGCGGCGTACGCGGCAACTCTTTGTCCAGCGATGCGCGCGCCAAACTCCTTCCCTTGTCCTCTTTGGGTGGCGTGGGCGGACCAGAGTGCCGATTAGACATGTAGTCATCCTTAGGGGGTGTAGGCGGTCGACCATCGCTGCTCGCGGTTGCAGAGTCCTTGGGAGGTGTTGGTGGTGCTCGGCCGGGCGGGTGGTCTCCTTCTTGTTCTCTGGATCGGGATCTGGGTTGGAGGAGTGGTGGGCGACCGAGGTAGGATGAGCCTGTGGGTGGAGGTGGTGGTGAGGCGAGGTTTTGCTCGCTGTTTCTGTGTGTGTTTGATGCACTGCGGTTGCTCTGTCCGCCTACACTCGATGATTCGCCGGCTTCTTCGACGACAGGAAGGGTAGTTCCTATTTCTCCTCGCTCAGCAGATGGGCTGCGGACGGCCCTCATGTGTAAGTTTGGCACGTCTTCCTCCGAATGACCATGCCGCCGCGAGCGGTCAGCCTCGTGTTCAGCCTTTTGAATGACACGATCAGTTGATGATCGCTGCAAAGTATTCGAGTTTACACCGTCAAGAGAGAGTTCGTTGAGTTGGTTTGTGGCTTCCTCCTGCTTCTCCCGGTCGGCTGCTTCTTTGGTCTTGGTGACTGCACTAATGAACTTTATGAACCGATCTCCGTAACGCTCGGGAGGAATGGCGGATATTTGGGACTCGGTGTTTGTAATGCCTTTGATAAAGTGCTCCATACGTTTAATGAGTGAGTACTAGTTTCGTGGTGTTAGTGCACGGTAGCTGAATGCGATTGGTGTAATCTTACATGTGTCAGACAGTCGATGATACCCAGGTAGTATATTTCTTCCCCAGGAGCGTCGTCTTCGTGAGTGGCCCTGAAACCACCATCGTCGGAATAGAAGAAGAAGTTCCGGTTAAGATCTTCCAACTCATTCGGCATCTTGCTGGACGTTTGGCCCATGGGTATCGGCTTCTGGGTCTTGACCATCTGTCTCAGTTCCCGCGCTTTCCGCGCGCTTTCCAACTTTGATGGCGTCCGAATGAGCTGGTTCGGTTGCGGCTCCGGCGTCTCCTCACCGCCTGGCGAAAAGACTTTTAGTGTCTTGTCTCGCAGATTTTCCTCGTTGCCCTTTTCCAGATCATGGATACCAATGAGCATCGAGTAATCCATGATGTGCAACCGCTGCAGCAGCTTGACGTCCTTTTCCATCTGCTCGATGAATTGCTTTTTCTTCGAAGGCCCCAACTCGAGATGCTGGTTCCTACGCAACCAGTTCAGGTCCTTCAGTGTTGCGCGTGGGTTCGTGGCTAGGTTGTCTTCCTTGAAGTCGCGCCCAATCGTCGAGCCCTTGAGATCGAAAGTGCGATGGATATCTCGATGCGGAGGAAATAAATTGTTCATGACGACGAAATGGATCTTGCGTCCATAGGGTATCTTTACGCGATGCAAGCCGTAAAATTGGGAAAGAAGGGTGTTGGGGTTCTCTTGTACGTGGTTGTAGTAGTCCTTGAGGATCTTTCGAAGGAACTTGTGTTCGGCGTGATGGATGGTCTTGATGATGTACTTGTAGTCTCGCGAGAAATAGAAAAAGCTGCCGCTCTTACCGGGAGAGCCGAGCTCGGAAAGGATGTATTTGCTTGTTAGCGATACGAGGTAGTCGGCAGGGTCGAGCTTGAAGGTGGCACGGAGATGGCGGAAGACCCATGGTGCGTAGTCCTTGAATTTGAAGTCGTACTTGGCGGAAGGGGTAAGCTCGTTACCGGTTCTGCGGGGATGTCAGTAGGGGTACAGGGTTAGGGAACAGGGGCCTGGCAGACGACGTGAAACTAAACTCTAGGAGGTGCTTGATGTTGTAGGGAAAGCCAGCCGGCACGTACATGTCAAACGAGAACTTGTGCTTCGCGTCGAAGTCGGCATCGGTCAGGTCTCGGTCCATCTTGGCATTCGTTCTCGAGACGGTGAAGCGGATGCCTGTCAACATGTTGTAGGCTGTGACCCAGTTGACGTGGTGCTGGTCCACCTTTGTCCCCACCACAACGCGATCATCGTCCTCGTCTTCCTTGCGCTTCCGCTTGCTGGCTCGCTTCTGCCGAATGTGTTCTGCCCAGCGCGCGGCGTCGTCGTCCTGCGCGACCTCGTCCAGGTGCACGTCCGAGTTGACCGACCGAGTCGTCCTACGCACGAGAGACATGGAGCCTCTGCGTCGGTGCGGTGTGGTGGGCGAGAATCTCCCGCTTGCGCTGATGACGTCGTCGGTGTTGTTGTTCGCTGTTTCGCGGGCGCGTGAAGTTTGGAGTCTGGGCACTTCGAGCGTGTGGCGCTGCTGCAAACGGTGGGGGTGCTGCGATGGGCTGGGAACGCTGTGGTTGAAGGCGGGTGGGGAAGAGACGCGATGCGCCTGCGCCTGGTTCGGTACCTGCAGGCCGGGCGAGGTGGCATCCTCGGCTGGGGGCTGCGGCGGCGGCGACGATGACGGCGACGACGACGACGGCAAGGTGGGCAGCGCCTCGACGGATGCAAGATGCGGCGGGTCGAAGTCCCTGCAGGCTTCCTGGGTGCCGTCCAGGGTGGCCATCTGGCCCAGGGCGACATGTGTGGTGCTGCCGCAAAGCCGGTCCTTGGTCTTGCTGCTGTAGACGGAGGCGAAGTAGCCGTCGTCTCGGCTCGGGCGCTCGCTCGACTGTCGCTGGGTATCCTGCGACTTCTTCTTGAGGCTGTCCGAGTCCATGTAGTCCCGGTAGTCCCCTCTGCTGCGGCGGGGGACGGCCTCTTCGTGGGACAGCCGCTTATCAATGCTCGCCGGCTTCGTGGGACGGCCGTTGGGGACCGACTGCATCACGGGCGCGCCATTGGACAGCTTGGCACTCATCGCGGCGGTGCTGCCATGGGGATACGCCTCCCTGTTCTCCCGGCCTGGCAGCGTCCGGTCCGAGGGCGTGCGCGCGGGCGGCGTCGCTGTTGTTTGGGCATGTACATGTGCAAACGAGGGCCGGTCGGTGGAGTCGGCGGCATGCGCGGGCATCATCTGCGACTCATGGATGGTCACGCTCATCAAAGAGGCAGCCTTGCCCGAGCGCGGCGGAGGAGGGGTCGAGGCAGCGTGGGAAGCCAGTGTGAGGGTGCGTGTGCTGGGGGAGGTGTGGCTGGTGAAGGTCGGGTTGGGCGTCGTCCGGGGGACTGCGTAGCCGGAGCCGTAGCGGTAGCGTCGCGCAGGCAGAAAGCTCCAGAACTGTGCGGTCAAAGGGACGGTGTGGACGGCAGTGCCCTCTGCGTGCAATGTCGGGGTAAGAAGACGGTGATGGCAAGAATGGGCGTTGGTTCTCCCAGGAGTTGGAGCTGGAGACATTCGAACATTGGGCGCTTCTCAGCCTTCAGCGACCCGACTTCCGTCTTGCAAGACGCTTGGCGGATGGAACGTGCCTTATTGCATCGACTCACTTGTCCACAGTCCAGCAACAAGCCCAGTTCCAGGATGCTCGCTTTTCGCTCATCAGAAGCACTGCACAGGAATGGTCGCTTCCGTCTATTATGCCGTCGTGTCCTCGATTTTTCCGTCCTTCACTGCACCCTCACAAGCAAACAGACGCGGCTCTTGGGGCGTCTGGCGGGAGATTGCGCGTCTGCATTAAGAACACTGGGCGTCCCTCAGCCACACCAATAGTTCCAGAAAGCCGGGTCCGGCGTCATACCGTGGCTTGCGCTGCATACAGGCCTATTCTTAAACAGCGCTTCACAGCAGCCAGAAAAGGGGACCAAACGCCTGCACCTGCACATCTATTCTCGCGCACTCGGAGCATCAGACCGTCCTTTGCCCTGCGCCGACCCCTTCTCCTGGCTATAATAACGTAGCCTCGCTTTGCATCCGCACATGCCACGCGTATTTGTATTCGGATCCGAGACATCTGGGCAGCCATCACCTGCGCGTCACAGTAATGCACGCTAGTTACTTCGCCTCTTGTCGTGTCAGGCTGTACGCAGCATTGCTGGCGGGTGGCATCTTGTCACTACCACTATAATCAAAGGTCCAGCTTTTGGTGTTACGTAGGCTCAGATGGGATCGGTGTTCCCCACCAGCTTCACTTAGTACAAGTCACTTCAAGAACCGCCACTATCGACGTGTCTGTCACTAAACATTATGCTATTACTTCCACAACTGCTGCAACCACATCGGGCACTCGTTCCTCCCCGTTACTCCGATCCTTCTTCCGCGCTCAGTTGCAGCGGACAGATCGAAGTAAAAGTCACATCGTCAATCGAAACCGCTTCTTGCTGCCCAATAGCCCCATTCCTACAATTCACCACAAACTGCAACTTCCCAACACTCCCCGTGTACCAGAAGTACGGCAGACCCACACCGGGCCCTGGAAACGTATTTCCACCAAATGGGGCGCCAATCTGGTAGCCTCCTAGAAAAGCCGTATCTAACATGATGCGGATATTGCACTCGTTAGCACCGCCCGACTTGTCAAACCGCACGTTGACGATATAGCTGGTTCCCGGTGTCAATTGCACGTCTTGTGATAACGTAAACGTCCAAGGTGCGCCTGACTGGCTAGCTTGAGCTACAAACTGCAGTGCGCATAACGCGTTAGTGTACACGTTCGGCCTAGGCTCTGGGCTAGAAAGTACTCACGTTGAAGCCACTTCCTGGCGCGGGGTAAACGCCACTGCTGGCTGTATTAATGTTCGTGCCGTAGAAGGTCCACGGAAGTAACGTGTTATCTTCGAAACCGGGATTGACTACCGCGGCTTGAGTAGGTGTACAGGTGGGTGTCGCTGCTGCACTCGATGTCGACGAAATGGGTGACGAAGGAGGAGCCACTTCTACAGTGGTCGTAGATTCGATTGTTGAAGTGGAAGACGGAGAGGTGCTGCTTGACTGGGAGGTCGTTGATTCTGAGGTTGTTGACTCTGAGGTTGTTGATTCCGAGGTCATCGATTCGAGCGTCGCTACAGAGGAGCTGAGGGTAGCGGTAGCGCACGCGACATCAGTCACAGCTTGCACAGATATGGCGTCCAGACCAATCTCCATGCCTGCCGACCCTGGACTTCGCTCGGCCATCTGGATCAAAAGAGTGTGGCTCCCAGCAGAGAACGTTTTGGCACCCGCAACCCATCTGAACCAGTTAACACCACCATAAAGGGTGAAGTCCACGAAGCCACCAGCCCGATCAACGTATACCCTGAACTGGATTCTGTCTGTTGTAGCGCCCAGTACGCGTATCTGGGCCGATATTTGGACCTTCGTCTCGACATCTAGGGCAAACGTGTGCTCGATGGATGTCCCAATAGTCCCCGAAAACGATTTATCCAGCCGGGTCAGTGAGTAGTACGAAGACGACTGAAAGCCGCCCGTCTCTTTGACGCCAACATCGTAGGCGTGGGCAGCGTCTGAAAGAGTCCACCCATCACTGCCCCCCTCGAAGCTTGGATTGGCGATTAGGTTGGAGACTGCGCAAGACGACGAGCTTGAGGTTGTCGGAGGAGCGGTAGTTTGGCTTGCCGAAGATTGGATTTGAGAAGTAGTCAAGCTGGGTGTCACCTCAACAGCCGAGGAACTTGCGCTTGAAGAGGATGCTTCAATCGTAGAAGTTGCTGCAGAAGACGATGTCGTAGACGAGGTGGCTGAAGATGAGACTTGACTTGAGGATGAAGATGAGGATGACATGATCGAGCTCACAGTCACAGAGCTTGAAGATGAGGATCCACCGGCAGCGTTGCAAAGTCCATACCCTTTCTGACACGATTGGGGACGGCAGTAGTCATCAGTGCTTCCACACTGTAGGGTCAGTACTTGGTCACAACCCTTCTAGTATCAACTTACATAGAAATACTGGCTACAGCAATTGCCGTATCTGCTGCCTTGACAGGTTTGACCTCCGAAAGCGGCACCACATCGGGCATTCCTGGACACTGCCTGGGTTGGCGACGCACTTGCCGAAGTGGAGCGAGTAGTAGACGATGAGGTGGTGGTCAGCCGAGTGGAGCTCATTGAGGTGGTGTCACAAGTTCCGTATTTGGATTGACATCCCTTGGACGGCAGGCAATAAGCATCGGATCTGCCACAGTAACCGTACTATACAATTAGCATGCTTTCAATCGATATGACGTTTCAAACGTACCTGTGAACAGCAGTTGCCAAAAACGCTGTTCTGGCACGTCTGGCCTGAGCTTCCACCGCATTTGCCGTTTGCTGAGACTTTGGCGACGTTGTCCGGAGCCTGACCTGTGCATGTACCGAACTTGGACTGACACCCCTTGGATGGCGCGCAGTAGTCGGTGGTAGAGCCACAGAAGTTATACTGTGAGCAACAGGACCCGTAGGTACTGCCCAAGCATGTGGTGCCACCGAACGCGACGCCGCAGCGCGCATTTTTTGAGATGGTTGCGCCCTGGACGGCACCGGTGAGCCCAAGAAGGGTCGCAAGTAGTGTAAAAGCACGCATCTTGGTCAACGAATGGACAGGTGTAGCGATCGCTGTACACCAAAGAAGGCCGCGATGGGTAAATATGCGATGGGACCATGGAGATCTTATAAGAAACCCACACAATAGCCTGCACGAACCGAGTTTTGTGTTGACATGCGAAGCGATGCGCCTCAAGCAAGCCTCTATGCAGATACCAGTCCATAAACAGCCATCGCCTTTTACCTAAAGGCGACTCCGACGATATTGAGCTTGCTTGGCATTGGTGGCTTTCTTTTTCAGAACATAGCGCGGTGTAATTCGGCCTGTCCGCGGTATACATAGTATATGTTGCTTCGTTGTCTCTGTATTACAACCTATCACAGCGTCGAGAGAGAAAAAATGCCGGGTACAGTTGGATGTTTGAGAAGCTTTTGGGGTGGCTGTCCAGCTTCGTTTGAGGATTCCCCACGGTATCGAACACACTATGTAGTATGAGGTCTGAAAGCGAGGCTGTCGGAAATTTCTTGGATAGCATTCCTGGGATGGCATTCAGCTGGACTCTAGTAGATGTGGCTTATGGCTGGATCGGCCGACCCCTTGACGTGACTCAAAATAGTTTCGGGATTCGGGAATAAGCGCAAATGGCGACGCGAGCTTTTCGTCCAGCCAGATCGGACCATGTTCCTGGGCCGCAAGAGGCTAGAAACGAATCTTTTCAAAAATCGATGAAGCCTGGCCTTTTGCGAGGCTGCCGGGGCTGTGGGTCTCCTGGTACATACACAGTACACAGTAGAAAGAGCTTTTGGAGTGTCGCTTGAGTTTGTGATCCAGCGTGCGTGCTGAACCAATAAACCCATGAAGGCTACTGTGAAATCGTAAAGTCGTTTCTTCGGTGGTAATGCAGCCAGCACGATTGATGAGATGCGGAGCAAGAAAGCGACATTTAGACAACAAGCGAGATAATCTGGCGCCGCCAGACCGCTCGCGACGCATGACCGCTACTGCGCGCTGTACTCAAAGACTATCTCCGGAAGCAACTGATAATCCTCATCCCACAATAATTCGATGATGTTCACCAGAGCCTAGTGTAACGACTTCGGTATTCGACAACTTCTTTCTGACCACACCTTCTTCCAACCCCCTCTTTACCTCGTCGACGGCGTGTTGCGCGATTTGTGTGAGCTTGACCGCCCATCCACGATTGTCTTTATCTGCGTCGTGAGCGGACACCCACGCCCTTGCATAGAGGTTCTTTGCGATTTCTGTACCACCGAGTGAGCCCGCAGAAATGTTTCCACCGAGCCACCAGGGGTTCTCAACGCAGTCGAATGAATGCAACAGCGCCGTTAGGGGAAGAGCGGATTCTGAGACAAGATAAGAGCTCGCATAGGGTCGTATCACGTCGTAGGAGACGCCATGGGGTGAATAGATGACGGAAATGGTCTTCTCGCGATCATTGTAGGGCGAGGGTACAATTGTACGCGGTGATGATGCTATTGTCATGGGGGATCCTGGCGATGGGGGTGGGCTCATTGGGAGGTCGATATAATGCATCGGGCTCAGCAGAGAGAGCACGGTACATGGGGGCCGGTAGGTGATACCAATAGCATGATGTACCTTGGACAGGTCCCGCTTCGCAGGTATCCAGGTCACGGTGACCTCGCCGCATGTTCCTCGCGGTGTTGGCGGTGGTAGTACTATGCGATGGATGGATTGCTGGTCCCCTTGGGCGTATCTGGGTAGTGCATGTACGAATTCGGGACGAAAGTGTTTCCAGGACCGAATCTTTTTCGCGGCCGAAGGGATAGCGAGGATAGTCGACTCGCAGTCCGGCGGCAGTTGACGGAGCGTCGCTTCATGGCAATGGTCCGGCTTGTCCTGGGATACAAGGATGAGATCTGGTTCGCGATCGAGGTTCTTCAAGTCTGAGATGGATGGCTTGGTCGTTTGTTCAGAATGGGAGAAGACGGAGTTTAGGATGATGGACGGCCCTACAAGCCATGCTGTTCGGGAAGGTGCACAATCAGCAAATGACTTTCGTGGTGCATGTACTAACGCCCGCGATAGCTGAATAGCACTCTTCAATATGCAATATGCTTGATGGGTCTAATCTGAGGAGCAGCTAGAAAGAACGCTTACGGTCGATCAGGATCGTGAAGGAGCCTGGAAACAGGCCCGGTGACGATAGTGGGGCGGCGGGTGGATCAAATGTCAGAAGAAAGGAAGTGTCGGCGTTCAGCGACTTGACTGTAAGGGCCATGGCGAGCTAGGTAGGCAGTAGGTAAGGTGGTTTAGTGGGGTAGACGCAAAGCGCACAACATTGAACGGTGTAACAGCGACGGGAGACGGGAGATATGAAGCCACGACTGGGATGGCGAGATGGAAGGTTGCCGTTGCGCACTGGCTGTGTCCAGCCGTCATAGTGCGAGATGACAGGCACTGGGCAGGCGCGTTGGAAGGTCGACGCGAACGAGGCAGGTGCAATCGAAGGCTGACGGTGAAACAGCAGGTGCACCCGATGCGCATGTGACGGAATTATTAAGAAGCATCTCCTGTCTCCCAACAATCCGCTGAGAAACGCCTGCAAGATCAAAATACATATCATCCACGTAATTTCTCGCCTCTCTCCTGTTAGCTGTCGGTCCATCTCATCGTCTCCCTATCACCTTTGCGCGAGTCTACTCCGTATTGGATGCCGTTGCTTACTGCGGTGTTCCAACCTTGGAAGTCATACCGGCCAAACCTGCGTCTCCCCGGCATGCGGGCAGCAAATTTTTTGTCGCGATAGCCGATGTGCTTGGTGCATAGCTGGGTCCGGCAGCGGGCTTCGAAGAATGATTCACAGCCGAGTATGAAATCGGTTTGTGCATGCCACTTCTGATTGGAGCGCGCAAGTCCCCATGCTTGTGGTAGGCCATTGGGCAGCACCACGAAGCTCTCTGCAAGCTACCTATCCGGTTCTTCGTCTCAGCCTCTCAGGAACGATCCAGGGCTCATCCGCTCAAGCTTGTCGTGGCGACACAGCTCTGTCTCCCCAGCAGCAATTCAGCGCGACTGGCCCTACTTCGCGCACATTGTTCGTAGCCCATCTGTGATTCTTGAACAAAGCCTTTACTTGACCTCTTCTATCCAGCCCCGCCGTTCTCAGCTGCCCCGCATCCAGCTACGTCTATCCGCAGCAGCAACATCAGCGGAGAGCTTCCTCAACCACGCTACAGGTTTCTGCTCTAGCTACCACAGCTCTCGGGAGCTTCGCGAGCTCGTGCAAAGCTTCGTTCCATCAGCCTCCAGCTCCTCACGCGCCATTGCTGCGCTACCAAGCTTCTGCCATTAATGCTCGCAGCCATGCCTCCATCGCGCACAGCACCACTGACGAGCTCCTTCGCCGTCAGCGACGAGAACAATGTCGTTGTCTGCCCACTGCGCAACCATGACGGCTCGGCCTGTCGAAAGCGCTGCACTGGTGTAAGTCTTCACCATAGCTAGCCCAGGTGCCGACTAACCCGCCATGCGTAGGAGAAGCGCTTCCGGTCTATGCAAGAGCACATCCGCCGTGCCCACCCCGAGCATTACATCTCCAAGCTGCCCGCGACAGAGGTAAGAATACATGTGGCTGATACCTGGCAAGCCTTTCGCTGACGCGCCGTCTTCACCTCACAGGAGAGCTTCATGCTGATGGTCAATACACCACCGCAAGAACGGCCGCCGCCTCCGCCGCCAGCAACCTCGGCCGCACCACAAACGTATGACTATGGGGGACACGAACACAATGCCTTCTTCGACACCGAGTTTGGCGTAGGCGACCTGCGAACAGCGGACGAACTGCGCCGGCCGTCGCTCCTGCCCGCCGCAACCGCAGCCGCTGCGCTGGCCTCGTTACACAATCATCGTGCCGAGTACGACTGGGACTCAGATCCGGTATGGAGCCGCACTGCAGCTGCCCTGCATGGACCCAAGACTAACAAATGCCGTGAACAGGACGCCGCATCCGACCCGGATTCCAAGAGCTACAGACCCCGCGCACGCTTCGCTCCGACCCCCATAGAGCACCACATCAACGCCGAAGAGCCTTACTTTACCTCGACATCGATACAGCACGAACTGCTCCCATCGTCGCTCGCACGATCGCCTCCCGGGCGCTCCTCAACCCTGCCGCCGGGCTCCCACGCACTCAAGCCCAACAGACCGCGCAAGTCGTCGGTAGGACAAAATGCTCGTATAGCCAAGCACGAACGGCAGAGGTCAAAGGACTACAACCGCAGAACAAGTTATGATAGAAAGGCATACTCTGCTGAGCCGGCTACAGCTGCAGCAATCATGGGTAAGCGATGGGAAGACTTGATCGATGCTGCAGCTTCCGCAACAGAGGAGGATAGTCGAGATCTCACGCCGGTTCGTGTGATGCTCCGTTGCAACCCGCCGTCCCAGCTAACTCGAGCAGGTTCCGCAATCGCCCAACCACTCTCCCCACATGATGAGCAACCGAACCTCGATGCCGCCGTTCAACTTTGCCTCACAACTGCAATCGTATACCGCGTCGCCTTTGAACAACGCCTTGACGCCTCCACCACCGGACATGTCGGACCTGCAACCGTTCCCATCCGTCGAATCTTCCATCGAATCAGCAATGTCTGGCCAGAACTTCCACATGCCGTCCCAGGGCCTTTCTGACTCGTCTCCTAGTTTTCCGTTCCCAGTCCAAATATACTGCGCCGCATGCCGAAAGTTGTCGATTCTACGAGACAGCTATGCATGCTCCGAATGCATATGTGGCCTATGTCAGGAGTGCGTAGACGTGCTGGTCAGCGAACACAACCGCGGTCGGGCGCCGACATGTCCAAGGTGTAGCACCATTGGCGCCAAGTTCAAACCATTCCAGCTAGATATTAGATGACGTAGTTTTGGTCTGAGTCTATGTCTTCCGCTATTTGATGTACGGCGTTGCGTCGGCTCATTCTGCCAACCCCAGGCTCCGCGCCTCGTATAATTTGTTTGATTGCATGTCTAGCACTGCAGGACAGATGGCGTTCATTTTGTTCCGGGGAGATATTGCATAGAATCCGAGCGAAAATCAGGGCCCTGTTCTGGTCTGGAGGTTGCAAAAAGCTCGGTTTGGGTGGCTTCCGTCAGAGAGAGAGAGAGACTATAGACTAACAACAAATTTCGCCTGCCTCGGGTGTGAATGCAACTATTAGAAGAGCGCTCTCACATGACTTCTGACTCCACACTTTTGATGACATTGTTCGGCGCAGGGCGCAATCCACCAACCAACCTGAACCAACAAAACCTGCCCTGCCCTGAAATCCGACTCAATCACCAAACGTGCGAACATCCGGCAAAAAAAAAGGGGATTCGCTTCTCCTCCCCTCCTTTTTTTCATCAGCTCTTCTTCTCCTTCTTCTTTCCGCGGCGAAACCATCCATCATCATCAGAATCGCCCCGCGCCGTCGCAATCGTCTTATCTGGTACCGACGACACCTCTGGCAGTCGCCCCAGTAGTTCGGCTAACTTGACGCAAAAAAAAAACAATAAATGGCGGTGAACCATGGTTCGGGTATCCAACGAGGACTGTTAGTACCTACATGTCATGTGTCAAAAAAATTCGAAAACGGGGGAGCACCTAGTAGGTTATTAGGTTGGGAAGGTGTGGAACTTGAATGCCGAGTTCCTGAATAACGTTATCAAAGTATACAGTAGGTAGGTAGATAGATACTGATCTGCATAGATGGGATACAAAAGGATGTATGGATAGATTATCTTCTACTGTGGTAGTTGGTAGGTCTAGATTTTTTAAGGGAAGCGTCTGGGAGATTGAAGATCCTTTTGGGACTCTCTTCATCACTTGTATGTTGGCTGCTAGGTAGGGGACCGGGGTAGTACACAGTACGTACACAGTAAGTAATTCGGGTCCCCGGAAACCTACCTATGCACAGGGTTCATTTGTCGGCCGTCGTTTTGCCAAGTTAAGTTATTGGGCTAGGATAGGGAGGGAGGGAAGGAAGGAACGAGGGAGTGGCCGCGGAGCCGTACCTAGCCTGACGTGTATACAAGCGGCGGTTGTTGTGTAGTTTTGAATAAAATGAGTCGTCATTCTAAGTCAAAGTTTAGGACTCGTGACTGTTTCTTTTTTGGATGTGATGTGCGTCTCTAGATTCTAGATTTGTGCGGCTGCAGGCGGTTGGGGCGAGAAATGCGCATGACCTCCCCTTTTTGGTGGGTTTTACGTAGGTACGGAGTAGTTAGGCGAAAAAAAGGGTTGTCGCGGATTCCTGTTTCTCTCACCTACGTTACACCGAGCCTTGCTGTAAGTAGCTATTTGCGCAAACTTGATGGTTGTTTGCGCGCAAAGGGGACTTGGACATGCAAGAAAGTTCTATGGGCATGGGTCGGTACATTTACTCATACCTAGGTACCTACAATATAACCTACACAGGTATACGAAACGTAATAACTAAACCAAATAATAAAAATGGCGGTGAAAACGAAAACGCTTCAAGAACGCGCGCGCCATCCGCGGGCGAAACTTTCCCAGCGGGAAAATCAAAATGCCAAGATTTAAGTTAACCACCCCTATTTGCCTACCCCGCTATCTACCTACCTACCACAACTACACCTGTGCCAGTGCCAGTGCCAGTGCCAGTGCCAGTGCCAGTGCCAAACGCAGACAAAGAAGATGTTCAAAGTAAACTTTTCGGTCTTGCTTCGGCTAGAAGTCACGCCTCCTTTCCTTTCACCTAGCAAGCCGTACAATAATACAAGCCTTCCACATACATACGTAGTATAAACAAACACAAAAGACGAACACATCACCCCGCACCGCGGCTCCCCTACGGTACCACACAACCCAAAGTTCTGCGTCCGTCCATGTGACCCACCCATGCCCAGGAACGACCCGAAAAGAAGAATTAGGGGGGCCCCATTAGCGCAGGGTCTGGCCCACATTGCCGAGTCTAGACACTGGAGTTGCATGGCGAAGGCGCGTTGGGCGCGTGGTCGCGTGCTACCTACTGCACGTCAGAATGTATTGGATCATCCACAGCCTTTGGTGTGCCCTTTTTTACTTCGTCCCTGGTAGTGTGGCCGAAATTGAGGGTGTGACGGTTTTGGAACTACGTTGGACGGTGTGCGCCCCCCCTGATGGTGATGTGGAGAAGGGGAGGGGAGGTATGGCTTTAGGTTGGGTTGGGTTGCGTATATAGGGTGTGGGTGGAGTATTTATAGTGCGTGTGTGCCCCGTGTTTTCGTTCCTTGGAATGATGGGTTGCGTAACGTACCGATACGATTTTTTACTTTGTTTCCTGATTGATTGATTGACGAGAGTTCGGGTATTCTATATCCCCGAGGCCGGCTGTTTGGTTGTCGCATACATACACCCATCCATCGCTACCAATCCGCCACCATACATGTAAAACTCATCCCAAAAGTCACGCACTACCTCCTTCACAACGAACGAGACTTCAAAATCAAAAAAAAACAAAACTCCGACTCAACCACCCAAAATGCCACTATTTCGCAGCCTCACAACCAAGATCAAGACGTCGCTGTCGCCGTCGTCTTCGTCTTCGTCGGAAACTTCGCCTACTTCGCCCACGTCGCCGCACGTCTCTTCCTCGTTTGAAAAGGTCAGCGGACGCAAAGAGGGAAATGCAAACATGAGCGTCAAGAGACCAGAAGCACAAGCCCGAGTGGATTCCTTCATGACGCAGGGCAGTAATGCGAGTCACGAGAGTGTGGAAGAAAGGAAGCAGAGGCGCATTAGTCGATTTAGGGAGGAGTTGGACTGTGATGAGGCGGACGAGTGAGTGAGCTATGTGTGACATGCTTCTGGTACGTTTTCGATGGTGTTGTCGTGTATTTTTCTTTTAGATGCGATGCTAACATTGATACAGAGTTAAGCCTCCGCATTCGCATCGCTTTCACCTTGTACCGGCGTCGCCGTCCTACTCGCCCCACCGCTCTTTGGTGGCCCTTTAGGCGGTCCTCCCATCTTGGGTGGCGGCGGCACTCCAGAACCCTTCGTCGGCGCATAGTCTTGTTCGAGACTCTTCTGCTCGCCTTCCTTGAAGTAGTCATCCAACCCACCGCCGTCACCGGCCGGACTGACCACGTGATGCGCGCGTCCCTTCTTCTTCGATGGCGCTGAAGTACCCTGATGTGGAGGCGGAGACTTGGACGGTAGCCCCATGTTTGCTGGGACAAAGAGCTCGGCGGGTGCACTTTGCGGCTGAGAAGGAAGATCCATGGAAGCGGTCAATGGCCGTTTCTCATCAAACGACGCAGCCCCACTGGCGTCGCCGGCGGAGAAAAACGTCTCACCCGGTGCTGGTGGCGGTTCATCCAGCCCCGCAGGGATGCGATGCAGCGCGCCGAAACCCAACACACAACCCAAAGCCCCCTCTCCACCCCACGTCCGCGTCGGCGTGATCGTAACTGGGCGCGTAACATTGTATTCGTGGTTGTACACATACAATCTCAACGGCCGGTTCAGGAAATCTTCCACAAGCTCACCTAGCCCGGATTCGCCCCGCACAAGACCTTCTGGGCTGCCGATGACGTAGTCGCCGTAAGGTAGTAGGCCGGCTGTGTCGGCGGGCGAGTTGGGAGCTACGTCGAGAATGTGCCAAACATCTTCTGCGATGGTGAGTGGAGACCATTGCAGAGAGACTCCTAGGGTGGGTTGGTCGGCTGGAATCTGCAGATAAACTTCGCGGATCTTTTGGCCCTATTGAGAGGGAATTAGATTTGTGCAAAGTAGCAAAATAGAACGCATGAACCATGAAAACAGAAGCTTCGGTGCGACGTTTTTGCTGTCACCTGAGTGCAACTGTGCCAAACAACGTGACGGATGTGCAACTTGGTAAGGAATGAATAATGTAGAAAATCGCAGCAAGACAACCGAAAGGAAGTAAGAAGACCAAAAAAACAGTCAGAAACTTGCCTTTGCGCTGAACACCCCCAAACTAATCGTCTTCCCAGCACAATTCCGCACCTCTGTCGCAAACAGACTCGGATCCGGGTTATCCTACTCACAACATTAGTACACGTGTCTGTCGCATTTGCCCTCCTTCTCCATTCCTGCTCGCTCATCCACCTTCGCCCCTTCCGAGTCCAAGCACTTACGATAGTCCGACCATTAATCCCAATCACAAAATCAAACCACGGCTCTAGCGGAACCTCGAGGTTGGTGTTCCTCAACACCTGGAAACCGTACGCGCCATTGATAGCAGATTGCTGCTCTTCATTGAGAGGCGCGGCGTCGAGGCGCGAAATGAAGCGGTTTAAGGCGCCGAACATGGACATTATGAGTGGTTGCGATGTGGTGTCAGACGGCGTTGTTGAGGCGGATTTTCGGTTGGTGGTTTGGATGTGGGTGACTTGGAGGGTTTTGGGAGGTGGCCATAGCTCGGACGGGATCTGCGGCGCGCTAGTGCAAGCCCTGGAGAGTAGGTGCAGTGGTGCAGCACGAATGAGGATTATAGAACTTTATATTAAATTAGACTTGTGTTCGCTTGCTAGGAGAAGTTCTCGTGGTGTCGTTTGTTTGAATTTATTGCATTCGATGATGTACCTATAATTACGTATTGCTTGTTTCAACAGGCAGTGCCATTTACTCGCACTAGTCCCGAAAGGATCTAGTCTCCCGAAGATTGCTCTCCATCATCTGTACCTGCCTGTTGCGTGCTCTTCGAAATCAACGAGTCACATGTTGGAGTTTGCAGTCAATCTCAGTTTTTACCAGTGCGGGAACTAGGAACTACCGCTTGTTCTCCGCTAAGATGGACGACAACCCGAATGAGAAAGGCATCCACCAGTGGTCGCGTGTCGAACAGTTTCCAGAACACCTGAAGAAGTAACATCGTTCCTCGACCTCGTCAGAATCCAGGTGCTAACACCCTGAAGATATTGGTTCCAGCGCTTCAAGATCTGGGAGAAATACGACCAGGGCATCTGGATGACAGAAGACGCCTGGTTCGGCGTGACCCCCGAACCCATCGCGAACAAAATCGCAGCCCACATCGGCGAGTCAGCTCCCACAGAGAAGACAGTCATCGTCGACGCTTTTGCCGGCGTAGGCGGAAACGCCATAGCTCTCGCCCGCTCAGGCCGCTGGGAGCGCGTCTTCGCCATCGAAAAAGACGCCAAGACGATGAAGTGCGCCAAGCACAATGCTGAGATCTATGGCGTGAGCAATAAGATCTTTTGGTTGACGGGAGATTGCTTCGATGTCATTGGCAGGTTCATTGGGCAGACGAATGTTGTCGTTTTCGCTAGCCCGCCATGGGGTGGTGAGTATCCCGTAATGTTGTGACTGTGGAGCCTATGCTAATAGGGGGGTTAGGTACTGAGTATGGTACAGATTATGTGTTTGATTTGACTAAGATGGAGCCGTATAACCTTGACAAGCTGTACAAGAGCTTCACGAAGATCTGCAAAGAGGTTGTTTTGTATTTGCCGAGGACGTCCGATCTAAATCAGATTGCGCGGTATGGACAAGAAGGGAAGAGGCTGGAGGTGGCTCATTATGCTATGATGGGTGCTAGCAAGGTACGAGGCTGAATCTAGTATGATGGTTGTTGCTAACGAATTGCAGGCTCTGTGTGTATACTTTGGTGATTTCAACTTCGAAGTGGAGCAAGAGCCTTGAAGTAGATGCGAGAAGAGTACTTGAGTATAATCTATTTCGACAAGATTTATATGCCTCCCTAAAGGCTGATGTACTCGGACCTCTACCCATTCTCAGGAACCGCCCTCTCCAATGACATACACGAGTCCCTCAGCTCTGCCACTCATGACATGTATCACACCATCCTATTCCTTAAACGTTCACTGTTCTCCGTTGACACAAAACCCACTAAGCGTCACAGCACATCCGGTGATACCTGCTCAGTAATCCCTCATCCCAGGTACCTTTCGTTAGGAAGACCTCCGTTCCCCCGACCACCTCCTCGACTGTTCAACAACCCAACCTCTCCTCCTGACTGCAGCATTTGATCTGTTTCGACGCCTTCTATCAATAATTTATCGCCTAGATTGAGGTTGAGAATTCATGTGAAGGTTTTGGTGACTAGTTGGTGGGCAAGACGGAGGGGAGGGGGGGGGTTGGTTGTGATGGAAGGTTCTTTCTATCCCTATACTTGCGACTACTCTGAATCGCGCGCGACTTTTGGCGGTTGATGTTGACGTGATTCCATAGGTACTTAGACACGCTATGCTTCTCTATGTTTTCGCGCAATCGTAACAAGATCTTCTGCGGAGATTGCAGACCAGGTGCCATTGCTGTGTCTTTATTCACGGGGGGGTACAACTCACGTTCGGTTACATGTCGATAATAAATAAAAGATTGATACTAAGATAGTGTATGTACTCGCGCCGTCTAATCGGTACGGTGTGCGGATTAGGTAGGCGCGTTGGCACGTGACAAACGATTTCCTCACCTCCTCACCTCCCCACATCAACCCACGGTCAAACACGCACAATGCCGCACGTTGAAGTCCTCCCCAATTCGGCCGCGACAGTCGCCCCGGGATGGACATACGTCGTAGACACGGGCTACGATCCGTCCAAAGTTGCCATCAACCCAAAGAACAAAAAGCGCGCTGCCGCAGCCGCACCCGGCGGCCAACGCGCCGAGGATGAGCTCTCTGCGCGTCAGCAAACAGCCATCGCACGACGCATAGCAGAGTTAGAAAGAGACAACGACCCGAAACAGCTCATCACGGTACCTGGCAAGTCGAGTGTACCCAAGACACAGAACGCGAGGCGGATAATACAATATCAGCGGCAAATCAAGCATTGGCTCGACGATGAAGAGGCACAGATGGGACAGGCGGCAACCACGTCAAGAGGGAGCGTGTCCCATGCGGGAGGAAGAGGAGCGACGCAGGCCTTGAGGCGACAGAGTACATTTGCTTCTGTGCCTGCGACACCAGTGGAGGCAACACCCGGTCCTGCAACCATGGCGCAAACCCCGACGCGACTCGATAACACGTTTGCGGAAGACGCGCTGCTTTCTATCGATCAAAATTTACCCCCACCGCTCAACTCAGCTGAGCTCGAAGCCCTGCTCGCTGCGCCGCCCTTGTCGTACGCTGCGAGCCATGCAGCGCCTCCTCCTGCGGGCGGTCCACCACAACGGCAATTTTGCGATAACTGTGGATATTGGGGCCAAATTAAGTGTCGCAAGTGTGGAGCGCGCGTGTGTGGCATGGAGTGTAAAGATGCGCATGAGGCGACAAGATGTCTGAAGTGGGCATGACGATATAACGGAGGGAAAGACAGGAACCAGCTTCTCACTCAGCTCCAGAGCTTCCCTTCGACTGCTGGGCTTCTCCGCAGTCGGACACATCCTTTCCCCATTTTCATATTCGAGATACGCATCGTTGTACTCATCTAAGCTCAGATCGAATGCGATAATTACGCCAATCGTACGAAAATAGGAATATTCGCCGTCTTGCTCTCACTATACGCTCGCCACGAATTATACACATGGCCGTTTTGGAAGCTGGGGTCTTTACAGCGAATACCGCTGGAGCCATGTCCATCGCTAGACTCAGTAACATTAACCCCGATCGGCGCCTGAGCAGCAAGGACTTTGGGCATGGTGGGCTTTGTGAAGAGGAAGTAGCCGATATGGTCGGCATCATTGATGTGGTTGATACCGAACTTGTTTTCGATGTCTTCGGTTGTACTGCGATATGGGCCGCTGATTGTTCGTGCGGAGTTTCGACTAACGTCCATGCGGGATTTGGGATGTGTCAGATGTAGGGTCAGTATATGTATCTCAATATCTGCGCTCGCCTAATTGAAATGGATACTGTTGGCTGTGGCCTGTTGTTTTGAGGGGGAGCACCCGGCGAGGGTGAGAAGTGCGGGCTTATGCTTTGCAATTCTTTGGACAAAAGCGGCTCCTTGATCGTCTTGCGTTCTGCTCGCTGTTAGCACGATTTTTCCAGAGATGTTGGAGGCATTACACTGTACTAGATGCTGACTGAGAAAGGGAACAAACTCTGACGAGAGGACGAGCGTTCTTATAGCAGCCCAAGTATTTAGTACAGAGCGTGGTTGATTTGCCTTTTATATTCATGTTGGGCTGGTGTGATGGGCTAGATCACCCTCTCCGGAGAAAACATAAGCCGTTTATAGTGCGCACTAACTTAGCTAATCGTACTATAAGTAGCTTAATTTCTCCTTCTGGGATCAGGATCAAAATGGTGGGAAGGCGGTAGATGCGGGCGCTAATATGACCTGCAGTGGTTCATGTTCGGTATTGAATCAAGTATGGGGATGATGTCATCATGCTTATGGACTACCTACCGCCGTTGGAGGTCACAACACGTATTTTCAACGACGGGGAGTAGAAAAGTTCCAATGCCATGCATTTATACTGGAAGAAGATTTTCGCCAACTAGATTGCATGTATGCTTTCGTAGGCTCCAGTTCATTCAAGTGTACTTTGTCCCGCCAGTCCCCTCCTGGGCCCCATGATCCGTCAAGAATACTCTACATGTAAAGTGTCAACGCCACACACAGAAGCGAAGCTAGTACTGAAATAACGCCTGCTCCTCTTGGCATCGCAACAGCAGCACCCTCAAATGGAGTCATCATCTCCTCACCGTTCGGCTGCGAAGTCGACAGGCAAGAGAACTGCACACCGTAGTCCATAACCTCCTCTTTCTGATCGTCCTCATACAACACAGTGATGACAGGCGTGAAGCCACTCAGGCCAGCGAAGATGTTCGAGTAGTAATCTGCGTCGGAAGTGGGAGGATCTTTCAAGTACAGATGCCTCATCTCGGCGACCTTGTTGAGCTGGTAATCCGCTGGCTTAACCGGATAGCAATCTAGTCCACCTAGATTCTCGTTCAGGTTGTCGGCATTCGAACTGGGTTTTGTTGGCAAGGCCCCTCCGGTAACGTTCATCAAGTTTGCGATCCACGATTCCCCGTCACCGCATGTTAGGGCATTTCCCTGCAGCTTTGTGTTGACGTAGCTCGTTAGGCGCGTGCATTTGTCGTCGGAAGAGCTCGAGTTACTAGACCGGGTGTTGTCGTTGAAGCCCATGATCATGGCGGTGAGATATGCTTGGCAATTTACGCCTAAAGGACTGCATGAGGTACTGTTTCTGCCAGCAGGGCTATCGGGATCCATGTCTTGCCAAGGAAAGGTTTGTGCTTGGTACTGCATCATCAAAACACATCCAGATGGATAGTCGTCTTCGCTCAGGGAAGGATCAATGCCGACAAAGAGTTGGGCGTCTGAAAACTCGTACTCGTCGATTCCGAAGTTGGTAAAGCCAGGCTCCTCTAAGCCGGTGGCGAGCGTGTAGGACAGAGACGCGGAAGAGGAGAGATTCGCGGCTCCAGCGGCGAAGCCAACTCCAACAGGTACACCATCCTCTGACTCCGAGGCACAGATGCTGGTGTTAGGGAAATTGCACGAGAGATCCCGACAAGAGTAGACGGAAACGCCAGTATTGTTGGGAAGTAGGTAGCTTGGAGTCTCGGTTTGAGCGGTTACGAGACCTACGAGGGCCACAAGGGAGAGACCTGTCCGCCTCATTTTGTGTCTGATTCCGAACGTGCTGCCTGGAATCCCTGAAATATCCAAGTTGGAAATGGGGCAGAAAATGAGATGTGAGTGTTGGTGGTGTGGCAGGTTGGTGTGGAAAGTGTCGTGGAAGAGAACAGAAACAGTGAGACAGTCGAGTGCTTCATAGTTAATACGAGGATGATGTCACAAAGTGCAGCGCATTTACACCGACGGTTAGCATACAAACAGGCCCCCGGCCAGCTGAGACACCTGATGATCCCGTGTTTGCTGACAGGCGTAATTACCCACCACTCCGGTCATCCGATCTCAGCAACAACTGCCACTACATAGGTTCCTGCCAAGACAAACAAACGGTTAGCACGGCAATGCGTGTTTTTGCGGGAGCGCGGGTAGCACGGGGGGCCAAAATCACGGCTAGTGCGGCACTAACGGAAAGCCAAGCCAACCTTGTTACAACACCGATATTAATCTAAGCGCTTACACAATAGCAATGTTGCAAAACCCATCCAGGCACCCAGACTTACGCTCGGGCAGGCTGCATAATCCTAGAAGCACGCTGATGACATGGCCGGCTTACGATTACTGCCAAGTGCTAGATATGTCGTCAGCCAAGGCTATAGGTAAGTTACACAGTAGTTGGTAAGTGAATGCCTCCCGTCTGTTCGAACATCATGTCTTTGCATGTTTCACGAACGAACGGCTAGAGCACAGGCATTGGTCATGAAACTAGACTTACAAGGTATCCAACTACACAGTAAAAGCCTCTTTGTAGAGCTGGCCCTTTGCTACGAGATACGACCGAGTCGACTAAACTCGGTGATGTTTTGGTCACAGAAGCAGTGCAGCTAGTTGTAGGATTTCAGGCGTTCCATGACGCTTGACGAGCCTTCGGCTAAACATTTCCAAGACCTCCGTCCGAAGATATGAGCCGCTTCCAGTACGCACTAACAAATCCAATCCGCACTATTGAGTGGCTAACTTGTTGTTTCTTCGACGGTGCTGCCTACACCACTTTCGTTGCTAGCTTCTCGGAAGAACAGACAATGTATACAGTGAGAGCGGGTGATTGGTTTAGTAAGCCTCTCTCGCACTGGCCTTTGTTGCCTTGAACGTATTTTCCGATCCTTCCGGCTACACCACTTTCATGTCTCAATCGGCCCCCATACTCAAAGAGCGCATGGATGAGATGTGAACGGAAAATTTTCAGGCCATGGCGCTTCAAACTGACCGGTAAGGTCGTGACGCTTGGATAGACTTTGTCTCATACCCTCCTTTGCAGCGGTACTGTGTACATTGTATTGCACAGTTCTAGTCTCAATGCTTTTGTTATTAAGTGGATGGCGGCACGTTCTGATTATCTTTTCTTTGCTAATCTCGACTTTTGAAGTTGTGTAAGAGATGGACCTGAGTGAGTGAGATTTCCATCGTAAAGTCCATCCAGGTTCCACATTTCGATACTCCGCACCATCCGAGAATGATGTGGTCATCAAAAGCGCGACGCTACCATGTAAGCAGTAAACCGAAATCCCTACATACGCGCGATACTAATTCTGGTACCGTATGTCGTCACATATGAGCACCCAGGCGACCTTTAGAACCTATCACTCACTGCCTGTTTGGCACGATGGGCGGTCTTACTCTTTAGACACGTGGGAACCATGCAGCTGTTCACCGGGCCCCAGGGTAGGAATCCTTTTGAGAATTCCAAGAGTATCTTGTCTCACCCTAGTTGGGGTTTATCCGTCCGAGTTATCCAGGACAGAAGTCTTTGTCACTCCACTATAAACAGATCAGTGTAAGAGACTGCCCGCCTAAAGAGGGAACTCAAGTCTATAAGAAGGGGCTCATGTTCCGCCCTTTGCTCATTACCATCCGCACAGCAATCAACTCATCAGCTTTCGTCTCAGACTCTCAATACCTAAAGCACCCGTTCTATCAACTCTTTCATCACCATGGCTACCGCTAATGTTATTGGTGTCGTTTCCATAGGCATCACCCTCTTGACATGGGGCATCAGCCAGGCTCAGCAAGACAGGAATAGCGCCAGAACTTCATTCATAATCGCCAACGATAACGCTGGAGGACCAGATGGAGGCGATCTGAGCAACGCCGGCGGCGATTTGCCCGATATCCGCCACTGGGACGAAACCATCGAGTTCCTCGGTGCTAATTACGACCCTGGCTTCTGCGACGAGGGCCGTACCGACTGCACGGTTGATGTCGGCACTGGGGAAGCGGTAACATACACGCTTTTTACAGGAAACAACAATGCTATATGCATTGCGTGGACGGGCCAAGCCTGGGCTGGTCTTGGTAACGGGAGGAGGTACGCCTTCCATCCGGGCAACTGGGCGCAGCATTGTGATGGGACTCCGTACGATGAATCGTGGTCAAGTGGTAACTGGTAGGTCAAACCGTCTTAGGAGTACATGAATGCCTTGAGGGCATCGTAACTCTATTCTTGTACCCGGAGCCTCGCTAACAACGACCAGGTACTATGCCGGGCAACAGGTCCCCGGAATCGACAACGCGGCCGAGGTCTACTGCGCCTGGGTCGACGCAGATGGTGACCTTGACACCACAGGCTTCTCCGTCCACTGGCCCGAATTCAACGACCAAAATGCCCCCCAACGCGATGATGCGTACTACTGCGGCACCGAGTACGGTTTCCGATTCTACGAGGAGAATGACCCCGGCTTCATCGTCAGTCAAGGGCGTCGCCGCCGCCGTTCCACACTTGCCGAGAGGAAACCCAACAACGCCACTCTGTCGCAACAGTTCGTGTCTGATACCCGCCTGATCAAGAGCCACTTTCCCGAGCACACCGCCTCTGCGTAAGTCCAAAGTCCAACTGCACGCTTTCCATGTGAGACATACACTAATCCATACCTCCTTTACTACAGCTTGTGTGACCGCACCCGCAAAGCCGCCGGCCAGAGCTTCGTTTCTTACCAGGAGAAGAAGTTCTGCTACATGCCCACCAAGACGCTGTACGACTTCTGTGACGACATCGAGGACGGCGCCTGCTGGGATGACGAGAAGAACGCCGTCATTGCCAAGAGCACTGGTAGCAGCTTCGTGGCTAATGACCTCTCCGTTCCGGACTTGACCCATATCAAGAAGGTCATCGAGTGGGGAACCTAAACAACAAGCTGAGGGTGGCTCCGATGCTGGAATATGGCGATGAGATGTAAGGAGAGAAAAACTTGGGTCAGATGGGCTACCGTGTACGAATCCAAAGTACTGTTCACAGGGATTTTAGCTTTACATAGTAACATCTGACATACCCCAAGACACTGTCGTCCTTTATGCCGGAATCGTGATACAACATTGAGGTCCTCCTGGCTAACGGTTCAGCTTCTTGGAGAGGGATCTCTTGCAGCACATTGAGGACCTCGTAGCTCCGTTAAATGTCTGACCCTTCTTTATTCCCAAGTACCATGTAGCCGTCTAGCTATGTCATGACTCATCCAAGATTAACGAAGTATAACTTAGTGAAACTCGCTGTTTGGCTCGGCGATTGCCATGGTTTCTTTATCCATTGTAGGTGACGATCTTGCTCATGTATCCGGTCTTTCTATCCGTTCAGATCTATTCACATACTTGCCTAAGCCACAGATCAGGCAGTATACAATAAAATCTTGTTCCCCAAACCGTTTGCTTTAGTGACTCACATCGTGCAATCCCTTGAACGGTTCTGCCAGCCATCCACCCAGAATCACCACTCACAGACGTATCCCAAACGATTAGCTAGGTAAGCAGCCTCTAACTCGGAGAAGATCGCACACACCAGCCACCTACTTTCTACTTGAAATATCTTTCATCCACTCAGTGAATGCTTTTATATGCTTCAACATAGATAGCTCTAAAAATACGAGTTCTATCGTGTAAACTTAAAACTCACTTCTTGTCAAACATCCCCGGCTACCTCCGCATAACTTAATAAGAACTACCTCGTACTTAAAGGCTCCACGAATTTCACCAGCCCATCTCATCACATATACAGGAGCACCATGTTAGACTGGCAATCCCCATCTTATCCACAATTTCATCTCTAATACTCATGGAATAGTTGTGAGCATGACCAGCTCTCACGCCATGGACCGCACAGTGAGTAAGTCTCGGATTGCGCATTTGGGCCATGTAGCCTCTCTCATTTCACTTTACGTACTGCTCACATATATATGAGCCTTCCGTTAAGGTGCTAGATAAATTGAACTATGTGTTGGCACTGATGTCGGTGTTATTAGTATAACGTCGTCGTTCTACCACGCGCCCCTCCCGCGTTCTTCACTAGGATAGGAGCTTATCACAAGACACTTACTTTGATTAAGTGCGATGTTAGCCGATAACGTGCTAGTAAATTGCGTTCGCTATAGGTGTATAGATAAGAAGGCGAGGACGTTTATAGTTAGATCGTTTCTTAGTACTACGGTGGTACTTAAGCAGGTAGCTCTACTTACTATTCGACAACGTGCGACTAGAGGAAAGATTATCTACTTCAACACCGCATTCCTGTACCAACCAATTACAGTTAGCACCTTTTAAAGCCTACGCGTTGCTCGCATATATAGGAGGCGAGTGCTATCCTAGTATAGAAAATTGTATAGAAACTCGCACCTAGCCCTTCTATATGAAGGCGCCATCCCTAGATATGTAGGAATACGCATAGTACGGAGAAGAAATAGAATAGTAGAAAGGTATGCGCTCATATGCAGTAGTGCTAATTTTGAGTTCGGTTAGTCAAACTATTGTCGAGTGATACTGGCCGATTTAGGTGGATGTGGTAACCGGGTTGCTTCACAGTTAATACATAGCATATATCTCATGACTAACTATGGTTGCGATCCATGGAGAAAGAGTTGCGTCGTGCATTTATATCCCAGTCCACGTACTCCATATGTCCCAGTGTGAGCTTTTCTAATTCGGGCTAGTGACATGCCAGTGTCTCTTCAACTGTAACTTTCAGGAGAATGAAATCGTAGAGCCGAGTCGTAGCATTATAGCCGCCTAAATATACACTCATCCGGACCCGATATTTTTTAGACCAAAGAATCCGAGCCTTTCTGTCCTTGACTTTTGGTTTTTGGAGCTTTAGATGCTGAGGGTGGCGCATGCTATTGAGCTCTTTCTCTCGAAAACAGAACCCGCTTGCGTTGCGCTTCTGGTTTCATAATGTAAGTATTGTTTTCTATGGTATGTGCACCAACAACCCAGCGGAAAGTCAGACTACATGTAGTCCTATTGAGCAAGTGCCCGGCATTATGAAGCGTTGATGTCTCAGGCCAAGAAGGCAAGTAGTTGTAGTAACTGCATCGAAGTTAATCATGGCCATACCTAATTGTATTCGCCGCTATACACTGAGCTGATCTGAAAGTAGCAGAACTATCCTAGGCCATATTAACGGTTGTACCTTTGATGAATCTAGGATGCACATTTCCCGTCCCGTGACAGAATTCATCATGCTAGAGGATGAACGCACTGGTGTAGGCTGGCTTCGGCTGGTTCAACTTCTTGCAGCATGCGACTGAGATGCATTTAAAGGTTCTTGAAGGAGCTCAAGATCATGCCGGAAGTGCCGTCCATGGACCGGAAGAGTTGATGTAAGCGGTGGTGGTCTGTGAAGGAATTCACCATTGCTTCGTGGTATTTTGGCATTTTGCACAGCACAACCGCTGGTTATCAACCATTGCGCTGCCGTCTTGGATCCTGAGTCCGCGACAGATATGCTGCTACTCAATTTCCTCAAATTGAGCGTGAGAGTATCGCGAAGGCCGGCTTCCCATCGGATGTGGTAAGAAGAGGCGGTATTCATGGCTGTCAACAGGGCTTTTTGTTAGATGTTTGCATAAATCATGCTTGCCGTAAACCGCGATGCGATACATATATTTGAGCAGCCGACAAGTTCGTGGAGTGAAAGCTAAGTTCCCTAGATGACTCACCGCGTCCGGTGGAACTTGTGTAAGTGCCATGGCTCTAAACATGTGTTCAGTTGCCCGATCACATATCCAGGCATGCGCCACATTATGGTAGCGTTCCGAAGACCCTTCTTGCATCCTGGTTCCGTGTCTTCGAGACTTGATGGATTAGGCCTAAATGTAAGGGCTATCGGCCTCATCAGCGCCGAAGGCAGACTGTTAGTAGTTAGAGTTCGCCTTGATATCGTCACTCTAGGCAATTGTCTAGCTGAAAAAACCCTATTATTCTATACTCTGGATTCCCGAAGATGGGTGAATGTCCAAGACCATTTGCACTTGACGCGCGCATCGGTACTGAATCTCGGCAGTGGGGATTTGTAAGGCATGACTCGTTGCGCTATCGCGAGCTCTACTCTAGTGTAATAGTTAGGATGAGACTAACAGGGCACGTGCAGGGCTACGAACGGCTGCAAGACGGGTTTCGGTACCTAGATATGGTAAATGCCGATCACCAAGGGAGAGAGTGGGGATACCAATTTGGCGTGCACGTGCCTTGGAAGGTGGGGGTGATGGAAGTGACAAGTGCTTACATGAGTCGCTCCATCCGAAGTTTTACCGATGGTTTGGAAAGTAGGTGGGTGCCTGGGCACCTGGGGAAGGTTGGAACGTACCGGCAACAGATGGAGCGACGAGCTGAAATAATGGCTGTGAACGCATACCTAGGAAGCCGTGATCTTCAGTCCAAAGAAAGCCTTACCCAAGGTCCAGGATTTCCAAATACCGTGGCCATGGACAAGGCCATTGCCGTACCACCCGAAAAGTGGGGACAGCGCGTGGTCAGATATGGCTTAATCAGCGGAGAGCCCAGCCCTCTGGACTTGAGTGGACCAGCTCCAAATAATAAACCCAGATTTTGGACGTTCGCCGTGGCCGAAAGATGGAGATAGTTTCGTGGAGGCCCGAAGCGGAGTGACCACCAAAAAAAACTGGACCGTGTTCGAGGCGTACCTAGCCCCCGCTCCTGGACTTTGTGTTGTCCTGCACAAGTTGTTGAGATGCACGATAGGAAGTTTCCCCCAACTCTGAGGCTGATAATAATGGATATGTCTTTACTGTGTACGGAGAACGATATCCAGCGAGTGGGTAAGAAGCCGGGCCGACTTCTTTTTGGCAACGCCTTTCTCAAGAACTCCGAGCGTCGCGTAACGTAAACTTTCTCCTAGAGGCGTCTACAAAGCATTTTGAGAACACGGACCGACATGCTCCTGAGTCGCAGCACGATCCGCTGTGGCTGCTCTTATGATGCGAAAAGCTTTTCTAATCCCGCTCCGCAGATGGGACTTTGCATTTGAGATTGTTACGATAGAGTTCGTATATTTCCAAATACGACCGGCTTCGTATAGACTCTCCCTTCCGAAGGATGGTACCCGCCGCGGAGGCCTGAATCAGTCGCAGGACCAAGTCCGTCTCCGCCCAATGTACTAGGCGCTCCAACACGCTCGACGCGCAAAATCGTCTCGAGAGGAATCCCAAGATATTGGTGCTGACTCCCAAGGTTAGCTTTCGTGGAACCGATGCACACACGTGTCAAGTCGCATCCGTCCAGACGCAAACTTTCGGACCAGCAAGGCGGCAAATATCGTGAAAGGTGCACGGCACCAGTGGCTTGGAGCATGATCTGCTCCAGCGACCGTTGGCGACATTTGTCTGCTGATGTGGATGGCAACGAGGCGCCGCGAAGTAGCATCGCGTTGTTGCGGGACGCCTCCGAAGGCGGGGTGTCACCCCAGAGCTGGAAAAGGAGTGTATCCGGCGCCACGCATGTGAAAGCAGCGCGCCGGCTTCAGCTCATTCGCTTGTTGTCGCGCCGATGATCTCTGGAGGCTGCGTCCGCTGGACTAACGACAGGGTTCTCCAGATGCGCCGCACGGCTGTGGCTAGCAGTGGGAAGTGACCACAATGCCAACACCGCCACCAGTGCTTATGCATACGACAATTCGTCGCTTGGACACCGTTCGCGGAAGGTTGGCCAGGGAGCATATCGAGTCTCGCTTCTCAGCTCATCTTGAATCCCCTGAGACTCGACCTATGAGCGGGTTAAAGCAACCCTGTGCGACGTCCGGGGCACACCGACGCTCGGGACGGCCGTCTCTTTTATTGACAACGTTTATCCTCGTTTAGTACTTACTACTCCGCTACCGAGGCGAGCCAATCAATACGCGTCTGTATAGGCTTTGCATCTGCATGATATGCGCCGGGCCCACCACAAGGGAATGGGGTTAAAACGCGGGACAGGTCTACCACGCCTAGTTTTACTCGCCCGAACCTCCATGGGGTGCACAGCAGCCTAAGTACCGGAATGAACACAGGGTTCGAAGTAGAGACAGCAAACTGAAGCAAGCGAAATTCATCAACTTATTTTACCTAATCGACGAAAAACTCAACATCAGACGGTCGGTGCATTCAGCCTACGCGCCCAAACTCCGCCCATCACCAGGACAAAACTAATTTCCATCCTCTCGGTCATGTGTGCTCGCACCGTTCGAAAACAGTCAGCGTGATGCGCCTAGGGAACCATTAAATTCGTCTCTTTCGAATAATCGACGGCGCAACAACAAGGACGTCGGTTAGCGCCCACACCTCCACGCGCGCCATGTCCCCTTTCATATTCGCGCACCACCCACATGACAGCCTCGACGTGCGTGCCGGGGTTTGCAGAAAAAAATCTGCAGCGTCTCGGCCGCTGGGAGTGAGCTTGGATGAGCTTGGCGCCCCAGGTTTCAAACTTGCCCCGGCCACACTTCGTATCCCGGACCAACTGTTGTGCTTCCTGATTGAGCGACAGACCCGGTCCGTCTAAACAGCGGGATGCAGAGTCACCCTGAGGGTTGCTTGCAGTGCGCCGCCCAGCCTGAACTAGAAGCACGATGGATGGCACGAAGATGGATCGGCCTCGATGACAGGTCGAGGGGGGCGGCGAGCCAATAATAATCCGTAGGTGCAGACCATGCTTTCAGTTTCGACTGGGGGTGGACTGGCGCGAGCGGCCCATGGATGAAAAAGGTAGCAATCCTTCCAGAAGCTGGAAGTGTAAGATGCGGAGGAGTAGCCTAGGTAGGTCTAGACTGGTGTGTGCAATGTTACTGTACCAAAAGCCACACGCGCACTGTGCTGCGAGTATCACGGCTGCTTGGGACCCGATATTAAAAGCCGTTTGGAATCCCGCTCGTTTGGGTTTTTGTTGGCAAGACATCCCCAGCTTCGTCTTCTTCTTTCTTCTTTAAATCGCTGCCGCGTCGTCTTGGACGGGGGAAGCTTCGTTCCTGTCTCCTTTCACAAACCACCACAACAAACACCGCCATCATGCCTGGAGGTGGAGCCGTCCCCATCACCGGCACGACAGATGTCAGCCGCGTTGAGGCTCCCGTTACTGTCCGCGCGTACCTGATTGTTGCTTTTGCAGCTTTCGGTGGTATCTTCTTTGGATATGATACCGGTTGGATGGGTGGTGTCCTGAACATGGACTTCTTCATCAAGCAGTACACTGACGCCGAATACCCGGATGTCAAATTCCCTAACCTCGACCCCTTGGACCCAGTGGTTGTCGACTACCGCAATACTATCTTCAGTGTTCCCTCATGGCAGCAATCGCTCGTCACTTCCATCCTGTCCGCTGGGTATGTCCACGCAATCACTCTGATATATATCAAAGTACGATATGAATTCTGACAGCGGAATAGTACCTTCTTCGGTGCCATTATTGCAGGTGACACTGCGGATTTCATCGGTCGCCGACTCACCATTATCCTCGGATGCCTGATCTTCATCGTCGGTGGCATTCTCGAAACCGCGTCTACTGGACTCAACGTCATGGTTGCTGGTCGTCTCATTGCTGGTCTCGGTGTTGGTTTCATCTCCTCCATCGTCATCCTGTACATGTCCGAGATCGCACCCAAGAAGGTCCGTGGTGCCGTCGTTGCCGGTAAGTAGTCCCCCCTCACTACCTCATCCCGCCCCGGGACTAAAAAGTTCGCCAGGCTACCAATTCTGCATCACCATCGGAATCTTGCTCGCCAACTGCGTCGTCTACGCTACCCAGAACCGCCGCGATACCGGCTCGTACCGTATCCCCGTCGCGGTGCAATTCCTATGGGCCATCATCCTCGCCGTCGGTCTCGCTCTCCTGCCAGAATCTCCTCGCTACTGGGTCAAGAAGGGCAAGCTCGACAAGGCCGCGGCGGCGCTTGGCCGTGTGCGTGGCCAGCCGCTCGACTCAGAGTACATCCAAGACGAGCTAGCAGAGATCATCGCCAACCACGAATACGAGATGTCGGTCCTGCCTCAGACCAGCTACCTAGGCTCCTGGATGGCGTGCTTCAAGGGCAAGATCACCAAGCCGTCGTCCAACGCGCGCAGGACTACGCTCGGTATCTGCATGCAAGCCATGCAGCAACTGACGGGTATCAACTTCATCTTCTACTTTGGTCCCGTCTTCTTCCAGCAGCTCGGCTCCATCAGCAACCCCTTCCTCATCGGTCTCGTCACCACCCTCGTCAACGTGCTGTCCACACCCGCCTCCTTCGTCATGGTCGAGAAGATCGGACGCCGTCCCCTGCTCGTCTTCGGTGCCGCCGGTATGGTCATCATGCAGTTCATCGTCGGAGCCATTGGCGCCACCGCCGGCAAGAACACGGCGGACCACCCGGCGAACCCCAACGCCACCCGCGCCATGATTGCCTTTATTTGTCTGAACATTAGCGTCTTTGCGACGACCTGGGGCCCGTGTGCGTGGATCGTTATTGGTGAAATCTTCCCGCTTACCATTCGTTCCCGTGGTGTGGGGTTGTCGACTGCTAGCAACGTGAGTTCCACATGTCCCCCTCGAGCCAGCGACACGATACTGATTATTTATATAGTGGTTCTGGAACTGCATCATCGGTATCATAACGCCCTACCTGGTCGCCGACCGAGCAGACTCAGCTCGTATGGGCTCCAACGTCTTCTTCCTCTGGGGCTCCCTCTGCTGCGTCTCCTGTAAGTCCAACACCCACACCCAAACCAAAAACAAACCAACACTAACAACCAAAAGTCCTCTTCGCCTTCTTCTTCGTCCCTGAAACTAAAGGCCTCACGCTCGAGCAGGTCGACCAGATGTTGGAAGAGACCACGCCTCGCAAGTCGAGGGCCTGGAAACCTCATTCTACTTTCGCCTCGGAAATGCATCTCGCGGAGAAGAATATCTCGGTCCCGGTTGAGACTGTGGAGACGAAGCGTGAGGGGTCTGCTGTTTAGGTAAATAAAGTATGGTTGGGATGAGGGTTAGGGTTGGAACGTGGTTATGACTTGGCTTGGGTAGCATGAAGGGCTGGTGTGGATGTGTGCTTTTTGTTGTAATGTTGGGGATGAGGGCTGCACTGGCATTGCATTGCTGTGTTGTGCTTTGTCGTGGTAACGTTATTTACGTTACAATCTTATACCCGCAGCCAGTTATTACTGGTTTCTTCTTTTTGAGGATTGATTGCTTTTTTGTTGTTGATGGTGGTGATGATTCCTTTTTCTTTCTTGGACAATTCGTTCTCTGATTTAGGTGGTGTTGGTGTACGGTAGGAACTTCCCCGTCAGTGAGAAACATGTGTTGGGAATCCCATGAGTCGCACGTTCTACCTATCCTTACTCGTTCCTTCTCCACACACAGTAACACTATTCCACTAGTTCTTACTTGTTCGAATAAATTCTTAACCTCACTTTCCTCTCCTTCCCCTTTCTACTGTACAACAGCTGTGGTCACTCTACTTAATACCTAGAAGAATGCGTGGTATTCGACTATCTATTCTTGATCTAGCATTCCAATTCTAAACACTCTTGCCCTGACTCGTCTTTGCCCTCAAAAATGCTTCGACGTCCTTAGCACTCGCAGCATCAATCTGGCGATCTAGTTCCTGTTCGGTTGGACTCTTTTCCCGCACAGGCTCCTCGAGCTTCTCCTCCTCTTTAGGGCCTTGCCCAACAGCGCCCATGACGGCCTCGGCGGCAGATGTAGCTGTCGAGGTTACGACAGTGGATGCGGATACGGCGGCTTCTTTAGCTTGGTCTATATACCCCGGGGCAGTCCCTTGTTCGCGGTCCGGGAGGGGTATCTCTTTCGGTGCTTGGCCGACGGTATTGGGCTCCATGGTTACGGTCTTGTCTCCCTGTCCATTGTCCCTGACGGCTGCATGTGGCGTCCCGTCGGCGAGTTGACCGGCGGCGTGGGTTTGGTTTTGCTGTTCGTACCGCGCTTCCGATGTACCTGCGCGGATCGGCAGCGTTGTCGTGACTGGCGGTGTGTCCGTATCCGGAGGTGGTGTATCGACGTGTGGAACACTGGCACCAGGAGTATGAGTATTTGTCCCAGCAGTCGTCAGAGGGTCGCCACTCGGAACCGCAGGTGTGGGCGGCATTGGACTTGGGTGCTTGTATCCCACGGGCTTCGGGATGGTCAAGACGAGTTGTCGTCGCGGAGTCCCATCCTCACTGCCCACGCCCCATGCTTGCATCTCGCCGTTTTGTCCTTCCTCCCATTTAATCGGCCCAATGGGGAATGTATTGCGCCCGTTCTGTATGTTGGGATTCTCCCATTTTATCCGTTCCTGTATGGCGGGTTCAAGGTTCGGCATCTGCCCCCACTCGAAGTCAAGGCCACCACCGTATTTTTTGGGAATGTTATCGTGGTCGACATATTGGGAAAGGGTTTCGTAGACATTCTGCGGAGAGAGGATGAAGATTTTGGAGACGGTAATGGGATCAAACCATCGCTTGATCCAGCCCCAGATGGTGGGGAAGAAGCCAGGCGCGCCGACCACCTAAGTGATGTGTTAGACGTTCTTGATCAGGTTGTGGGATCAGAGACATACGAATATCCTGTCGAGCGTCTCTGGATAATGCGCGGTAGCCAAAACGGAAGCGTCCTGCATATGTCCCTTCAGATTCCAGAACTGCTTCAGCCCCACACCACTGATGTCCACGATATTGTTGCTCTGAGAGACGGGTGTCTCCGGATAGGGCCGAGGAACCATAGAACACAGTGGTGAACAGAATCTGGTGAGCGACTCGTACAAGGCGAATAGACGGAGGTTTTTGGTTGCGAGATTGGGTAGGGTAGTCTTTGATTTGGCAAGTTGCTTCTCGTACGTCGAGATGTTTTTGTTGTCGAGCGGCGCAACCTCGAACAGGAAGAGAGGAAGGCCGCGCTTGTCGCGTCGACCGAGCCATTGCGGATACTACGGAAGGCTGTCAGATATCGGCTTGACAGGGCATGAGTGCGAGGTTTTCTACCAAACGGCGCGTCTGTTCGTACTCCTCGGTCTCGATGGCGTTGAAGATCTCCGTTAGCTTGTTCTCTTTCCGCCAATCTTCTGTGCTTTTGAACTGGTTGAAGGCTTCTTGGGGTACAAAACGGCGCGCGCGCAAGTAGCGCCTGTAAGCAGTCAGTACCCCGCTAACGTCGCCAGAAATATCGGCATTTGCGCGTACAGCATAGTCTCGTCGTCATGGCTAGCTGCTTGTCCGCCCGTGGCAGGTGTGTAGTAGCCTGCGTCCTGGCAAATTGTCTTGAACTCGCTGAGCTGTGCTTGCTGGGTTTCAGAAAGATGTGATAGATGTCCGGCAGGGTATTGCATCGACTCGACCCTAGTTAGCTCCGCCATAATGGTATAGGAAGCAACAATAAGAAAAGTAGGTATACACTGCAAAAGAGAAAAGAGAGAAGAGAGCAAGATACAATGTCCGGCCCTAGGGAGTCATGGTGGTTATGGCGGCGTGCAGGGGGGGCGCGGCGCAGTGATGTCAGCCCTTAGCCGCATTGTGGCTGCAATTGCAATATCGGTGTCGGGCTTTGCGGGCAACGCGCTTCGGCAACGGCAGCGCCCGATCCGGACCAAATGTGGACTGTTAGTAATTTTTCTGGTGGTTCATCGCTTCTGTCTGGCTTCTGTGCTCTCATTTTGTTTCTACCATGGTTCGAGATACGCTCATGGCTGCCCTGTGTGCTTTGATTGTCATTTCCGCTGCGAGCCGGAGGCTTGCTCAGACATGTTGCTGATGTGATGGAGCAAGGACGGATTCTTACATGTCAGCAATTCATCGATATAGCTTTACGCTATTGCTATCACCTGCTTATTCCTGGCAACGAAGCGTGATCGTCTCCCAACAGACACAGCAGTGCTAGGAGAACTGCTATGTTAGCGAATCGACTGTGCTCCCAGTAGGTATTTTGTGTATGGCGCGTCGGCTGCCGAGGCTAGGTAGGTAGGCGATTGGCGAGCGATGCGCTCATCACCGCCCATGGCTTGTTGGATTGTATCATGGCCCTTTGGCTTCACACCTGAACCTGCTCCTGCTCCTGCTGTTGCCATCGCGATCGCACTTTCCTTTCTCCACATCACAGCGGTAATGTGAAGCACCCTGCGAAATTCCAACACCAGAATTCCAACCACCTCACGCCCACGCCCACGCCCACGCCCACCATGGACCGCCACATGGACCGCCCCACCTTCACCAAACTCCCCACGGAAATCCTCGAAACCATTTTCCTGAACCTCGACCCGCGCTCCCTCATCGCCGTCTCGCAGACGAACAAGCTCATCAAGCAGCTCACGACGGATGCACCCATCATCTGGCGACACCTCTGCAAGACACAGTTCAAGACATGGGACGCCCGCCACGACATTGCCGCCAAGTTGGCCGGGCCACTTTCAGACGTCGATTGGCGCGGCCTCTACATGACAAAGCACACGATTGAGCGCCATACAAGGGAGCTGCTGGACCATGTCGTGGCCACACAGCACGAGCGCATACGCTGCATCAACGACATGGCCGCGTATGGATACGATGCGAAAGAGACGTTGCTCCGAGAAATCGCATGCCCCGATACCGCAGAGGACGTGCTAGCGAGACGATATTATGCGAATGCGGTGCTGGAACGTATACACCGAGAAGTAGCCATCAATGTGTGGATAGGCTTGCGGGATGGCAAACCCGTATCCCTCGAGCGAGCGCTGGGCGCCTATGACGTGTTTGCAAGAGTTGGCCAAGAGGTGGACGTAGACGTGATCGTAGAAGATATCGAAACGCTTGCCAACGGCCTACTGGAAGAACATGTTGATTTTCGCGACTTGAGTCCGCGCCTACAAGCATCGACACTGGCCTCGTATCTTCGTGAGCACGGCTTCAACGGGGTACCGGACACGTCGTATCGCGCGCTCCGGAATTCTTTCATCGGCCTTGTGCTTCGCTCCGCAAAACACGAGTCGCTCCCACTGATCACCGTCGCCATATACTGCGCTATTGCACAGCGAGTCGGCCTCGATGCCCGCCCCTGCAGTATCCTCTTCCACGTCTACACCCTCGTCTACGCACCGCGCAACTACAACCTCAATGGCGAGTACAAGCCCACCAGCTCGGAAGAGCTCGACTACATGTACCTAGACCCTTTCCGCTCCACATCCGAAGTCGCCCCCGCCGATCTGCAGCGCCTTCTCCACGACATGGGCGTCCCAAGCCGCGAACACAGCAGCTTCCTAACCGAGACAGATACGCGAGAAATGGTGCTACGCACCGCACGCAACATCATGAACTCAGTGCAGACGATCCGCCAAACAGAAGCAGGTATGCGCCACATGCAAGCATCCTGGCTCACCTCGTACCCAGACATGGACAACGCCTTCTACGCCACCATCTGGGCCACGCTACTCCTCGGCCCCAACGACGACGACCACACTCCCGACCACCTCGGCCACACGGCCATCCGCCGCCGCCAATACCTGCCCTACCTCCTCGACCACTTCCAAACCCATTTCCCATGGGACGTCACCCTGCTCTCGCGCTACGTCGTTCCGCTCTTCCACAACCAGCACGAGGGTCCCCGCCTACTCCAGTTTGTGCAAAACATGCACCAAGTCGACGGCCTCCGCAAACCCGTCTCTCGCCGCAACGCCCGCAGCATGCAAAACGTCGTCTTTCGCGTCGGCCAGCTATTCCGGCATAAGCGCTATGGCTACGAGGGTGTGGTGACGGGCTGGGACGTCGTCTGCGATGCGAATGAAGACTGGATTCAGAATATGGGCGTCGATCAATTGCCGCATGGCAGGAATCAGGCGTTTTATCATGTGCTGTATGTTCACGTTACCCCCTTTGTTTCTATCCTCAATCTTTTGTGCCTACTTGTTGTTACTTGTTTCGTATGAGTGTGACTGTCTCGTTGTGTTGTCGGTTTGCTAATCGTAACTCCTTGCTGGTCTAGTGTATGTGATAAATCTGTGCGATACGTTGCCGCTGAGAATATTGAACCGATGGAGTCGAATACGGTGCCTTCGGAAGCGTTGATGAGACTTGCGGGTCGCCATTTTAAGCGCTGGGATGAGGGGGGGTGTGCTTTTGTTAGTAATGTTCGGGATGAGTATCCGGATGATTGAGGGTAGGGTTTTGGTTGTTGTTGGTACGTGGATGGGGAGGGGGGTTATGAAGTGGACGTGTTTTTTTAGTTTGTGTGCTTGGGTTTAGGTAGGTACTTGAACGCGAGGGGGCTTTTTTTTTAGTAAAGTTTGATGGTATATTTTGAGTATGATGGAGTTGTGCTAACTATGTATGTTTTGTGTTGGTAGGCCTTTGTACGATCGTACGGGGTGATAACAATAACGAGGTTCTTCTGGTGTCTTGGTATTAGTATGATTCTCTATGAACTTGGGTGCTACGAAGGTACACATAGGCTCAGTGCGAGTCGGACCGAAGTCGGACCGAGGTAGGATCGAGGCAGTACATAAAGCAGCCTCGGGTAATAGGATGTGTATATACCGACATTTTGAAATATTTATTTTTATTTTTTAAGGTGAAAATTAGTCAGTTCGTAACTGGCTTAAGTTTCTTTTCTTTGAATTAATAAATAGCCGTGCGTGCGTAGGGGGTATCAAAAATACAGCCAACTAACCAACCAACATATTTTCCCCATGTTCATGCTCAAATCAAATAGAACGCCTAAAATCCCCCAAAAACCTACTCACTCGCTACATCTCCATCTCCACCAGCTGCCCTTTTGTGCCGACGCGGTGACAAAAGATCTCCCACACATCCCCCCTTCCCTCACTTCCTCCCCGCTCCCATCCCTCCCCGCCCCCACCCACCCTCACCTCCTCCCCGCCCCACCCCCCACAAACCTCTTCAAATTGGATTCCAAAAACCCATTACTAGCCAACATCTGCAACCAAAGCTGAACAACAGGCCCGGCATCGAAGCGCCTCAACTTCGCCTTCGCATCCTCATCCGCCAACGCCGCCGTTTCAGTGGTGATGGATAGGGCGAGGGAGTGCGCGTGGGATAGGAGGTGTTTGCGGTGGTGGAGGAGGGCTTCTGGGTTGGTTTCGTGGGGAGATGGTGGGTGGGATTGGACGTCATCTTCAGAAGAAGCGGGGAGAAACGCTTTCCAATCCTGACATACGGCATCTAGGCGTTGTTCGAGGTGCGTGAGCGCGGTCATGTTTGTTGTAGCTTGTTGGCGTAGGGAGACGAGGGGGGATTGGGTGAGGGCTATGACGCCGTAGTCGTCGTCGCCGGCTGCCATTAGGGTGGCGATGGTTGTGCAGACGGCTTGGAGCCAGGTTTCTCCGCGGATGGGGTCGAAGGGGCCCATGCATGTGGGTTGTTTGTCGAGGCCGTCGAGTTTGTAGATTTGGGTGCCACAGGGTACGAAGGCGATGTAGTGGTGTGCGTTTTCCTGTACGGATTCGGAGCTAGAGGCCGAGGTGGCTGAAGCGGTGGAAACAGCGCGACGGCGACGAGATTTTGTGCCGGGAGCATTTTTGCTGGGTTTGTGCTGGCTGGTGGCTCGTTTGACTTTGGAGCTGAGATGCTTGTCGGCTTCTAGGATGTCCATTTTCTTGGCGAAGGAGTTGTGGATTCGCTTTACGAAGTCGAAGGAGGCGAGGGCTTCGCCGCGCTGGTATGGCGTCATGTCTGTGGTGAAATCCTTGAATTGGGCTAGATGTTCGCCGATTTGCACACCGTCGGCGGTACTACTAGCGCTCTGGTTCATGAGTATGTTGATCATAGCGAGCGTCGCACAGCTATTCTGGGCCGGCAACTGGTTGGCGAACCAGACGTCGGGCGGGCACTCGGCGGGCTGGTCGTCATTGCCAAATTCGCGGTAGTGGAAGAGGAGGATGAAGCCGTAGATGGGTTGGGGAATGTTGGCGAGAATGAAGTCGTGGTCCATGCTGAATACTTCGCGGACGGTTACGTCTTGCACGCCCATTTCGCGTAAGAGGACGGAGAAGTAGGCGGGTTCGGATTCGATGTCGCAGAAGCCTTGCCAGGTGGCTTTGTCGTGCACCGTGGCGGGCATGCCTGGGGGACTGGGGAAGGTTGGTGGAGGGGCTACGAGATTGCCGTTTTGGGAGGGGGAGAACGGTGTCTCTTTGCACTTTTTGTTGCTGGGCTCCGAGTCTGGCGTGGGCGAGGGGTGGCCGCGCTTTCTGGTTTTGGGTGAGGTTGTCTCTGGTGGGGTCATTGGAGATAGGCCATCCATTGTGGTGTCGGTTGCTTCTTCTTTGACGGGAGAGATAATGTCGGTCGCTGAGTTTGCTAAACGTTTGCTGGACATGGCTTGTTGCTGGGTTTGCTCTTGGATCTCCGGGACCTCAGTCTTAGCTCCGGTTTCCGGTAAGATTGGGTTGATCATTCTGAACGTAGTATTGCGAGAAAAGAGTTCAGAGGCAGGTGTAGGTTGAGATTGGTATTTCAGGTGTGTATGTGGACGTTGGGAGGTTGGAGGGAAGGAAAGCAGACCGGCATTGTGACAGCAAATATCTGGCCTGCAGCGATTTACCTATTCACAATCGGAGCTATTGTTGGGAACCGAAATAGAGGCGATGATGCACTGTTTGATGGTGAAAGCGAAAGCAAGTTGTGGAAGAGCGGTGGTCGAACGAGAGACGACGGCACGTGACCGCGAGGTCGGCGTCCAAACGCGCTGACTGGCCAGGCGCTTTGCTGCAGCCCGTACACCCTTGTCGCGCCCGTCGCGTCAGTAAATGTTTGTTTGACAGGTCCACGTTCACAATACACGCCGCACATAACCACGAGCGCCCTCTCTCTCTCGTCGCATCTCCTAGTCGATGAACACGACGCAGAGCAGGACCCTCAACTTCTGGGTGCAATGGACGGCACACCCCAGGTCCGGCGAGGCGTAGGCGGCTTCCCATCCACACCACAAAACACCAACCAGTCTCCCGGCGTCCGAAGCCCGAATGGCTCCACATCGCGACCGAATGTGCGCACGACGCTGCCAGACCTCCCCAAAGCCCCTCCACAATCGAGCACAGGGCCGCTGATACCCGCCGACATCCTCGACCCTGCACAACAGCGCTTCTACGTATTCGCCGTCTACATCGCGCTCTGGGCCTATCGAACGTACGACTTCTACACTCTCGCCGTCGAGGAGGACGAGTCGCTATGGCTGTGTCTGAAATGGTGCTTCCTCGACGTCATCTTCACGTTTGGCGTGCCGCTGCTGGAGATTCCGTGGCTGGAATGGGGCAATGGCACGGCCTTCCTGCTGTTCCTCATGCATGCGGGCGTGGACGTCATGCTCATGTTCAGGATCGGTATACCCGTCCAAGCCTGGCTCATGGGGCTGGTCGGCTTCTTGTGGGACAGCGAACTGGCCATCAGCGAGCGGAGCGTCAAGCCAGGCGCAATCCTCCACAACGCCTCCTTGATTCTCGGAAAGCAAATCGTCAACATCCTGCCCGAAGGCTCCGCCATTCTGAATCCAGACAAGCAGTCCTTCTGCCTAAACTCGACCGTGACCCAACTCGAAATCCCCATCATGATCAACCAGACCGAGCCCATCGAAATGGAAATCCTGCGTATCGACATCGACACTAACATCAACGAGACGATTACTGTCAAGGGCTGGGACATGAAGAGCATGTTGAAAAAGGCTAGGAAGGCGGTAAAGTCGGCGGATCCTGACGATCCATTGACGCTGGCATACACAGTAAAGAAGCCGGGAGTCTATCTTCTCAACAAGGTCATCGATCACTCCAAGTTGCTGGTACGACCGCGGTCAACAAACGTTGTGGTGGCTACCTGCCCGCAGGCTCGCGTGAAGCCGACTGGTAGTAATCGCTGTCGTAGTGATTTATCCAACGTGGCACTGGAAGTGGAAGGCACACCGCCCTTAAACGTCAAGTACCGCCTTACCGTCAACGGAAAGCCTCGTGGCGGATCCCAGTTCCAGAATTTGCAGCCAGAAGACGCTATTTCGCCCCTTTCAAGGCACACGTCGCAAGCATTAGTCAAGAGTGGACGTGAAGATATCTCGTGGGCACGACCGCACAAGATCTTGGTTCCTCTAAACGAAACGCTCACCACTAGCGGTTCGTGGGCGTATGAGATTGAAGAGGTACAAGACGGGCTCGGCAACTTTGTTAGCTACGTGAATGTGGACGATGAGGAGCGACCGAAGCCCAAAGTGGCAAACGTTCGCCAGGTTTTCAACGTTCATGAACGCCCCACAGCCTTCCTTAAAGGCTGCAGCCTTCAAACTCCACTTCGGGTGCCCAGAGGCAACGCTGCTCGCCTGCCGGTCGCCTACTCATCAACAGGGAAGGGGGCGATCGACTCTGCACATACAATCGAGTACCTTTTTACACCTCAGGACAACATCGTCGCGGATGGATACCACAGCCCAGATGCTGTGCTGCAGAAGCAAGTCATGCGAAAGGGCGAGCAACCTACCATTGCAGCTGCGGGTCTCTACACCATCAAGTCCGTCTCCTCCGACTTTTGTGAAGGTGAGGTCTTTGAACCCGCTTCTTGTCTGCTTCAAAATCCGCCTGAACCAGCGTTGTCTTTGGACAGTGAAGACATTATCGATAAATGTGCCGGAAATCCAATCGGCCTCCGCGTGGAGCTCGACTTTGTGGGAACACCACCCTTCCGCATCACGTACACGGAGAAGAAGGATGGCCGAGTCGTCAGCCAGCCATCGCTACAGGTTTCAAGTCTTCGCAGTACCATCGACCTAACACCGCAAGATGCTGGTCATTACGAGTATACCTTTACGACGATCAGAGACCATGTCTACGACGAGAGGCCATTGCACAATATCAAACTACAGCAGGACGTAAGACCATCAGCGCAAGCGCACTTTATCGAGAGCAGCCGGCCCAAACAAGCTTGCATTGATGACGTAGCAGAGTTTGATGTAGGCTTTGTAGGCGAGGCACCCTGGAAGTTGGAATACGAGATGGTCCATAACGGCAAACGCACTAAGCGCGCGATTGAAACCGAAAATCCACACTACACCATTAGGACAGATGAACTGAGTAGCGGGGGAGAATACGTGGTAGCTTTGACAAGCGTGACCGACAAGGCGAATTGCAAGGAAGTCTTGAAGGAGGAAGCTCGCGTCAACGTACGTCACGAACGACCCAAGGCCTACTTCGGGCACATTGAAGGCAAGCAAACAGTCATGGCGCTGGAGAGTCGACAGGTCGGACTGCCTCTCCGCTTCACCGGAAGCGGTCCTTGGACGCTGAAGTACGAAAACTTGAAGACCAAAGAAGTCAAGAAAGAGTCCTTCCAGAACCCCAACGCATGGCTGGATGTCAAGACAGACGGTACCTATCAGCTGCTCTCCGTGCAGGACTCCATCTGTCCTGGGTTGGTCGATGAGAAGGCCGACCAATTCGACGTTGCCTGGGTGGCTCGTCCCTCGCTAAGTGTCCCCGAGACCAGCGCGGTCCTTGAAGGTAGCAAATACATCAAGGAAGCCGTGTGCGAAGGCGATGAGGATTCGTTTGATGTTTCATTAACTGGTAAGTCACCTGATGTCCATACGGGCCATGAATATACTAACAACATGACAGGCAACGCTCCCTTCGACATCTCTTATCGGCAAGAGTACAAGGACAAAAAGGGCAAGATAGCCTCTGTCAGCGAGAAGGATCTCCACACCGTCAATGGCCTCGCGTCCATACGGTCTGAAACCTCCAAAGCTGGTACCTATGAGTACACATTCATGAAGCTTGCGGACGCTAGGTACGACCATTCGAAGAAGCACTTCTCGCCCCTTACGATCCAACAAACGGTTCATTCGCGTCCTGGGGCTCGATTCGACAAGCCCGGAAAGACGTACAGTTACTGTTCGCGAGAATCGGAAGGGGAAGAAGTCATTCCGATTACTCTTGAAGGCGTGGCCCCATTCTACTTGGAAGTCGAGATCAAGCACCAAGGTACACCCAAGCCGGAGATAAGCGTGCACAAGAACATAGCCACGAATAAGTACGACCTCAAGATCGAGCACCGCAAGATGCACCTCGGCCATTCCTCCATCTCCATCCGCAAGGTCCGCGACTCGCGCGGATGTACCCTCAAACCCCCACCAGGCGGACCCCGCGTCCAGATCAGCGTCCACGACGCACCAACAGCCACCCCCCTGGAAGACCGACAAGACTTCTGCGTCGGCGAGCGCCTTTCCTTTGCGCTCGGCGGCCAAGTCCCCTTCACAGTCTACTACACGTTCGAGAAGCAAGAACGCAAAGCGTCCAACCCAGGCACCACCTTCCGCCGCCTCGCAGAACTCCCAGGCACCTTTACCATCACCGGCCTGCGCGACTCGGCCTCTGAGTGCCTCGCTTCCCTCGACATCACAAAGACCATCCACCCCATTCCCAGCGTCCGCCTCTCCGGCGGCCAGGTCTCGTCCGTCGATATACATGAGGGCGGTGGCACCGATCTTGACTTCCAGTTCTGGGGCACCCCGCCCTTTGAATTCACGTATACGCGCAGCACGAATGCGAATAAGAATAGGAAAAGTAAGGTGCTGGAGATTAAGACGGAGGTTAGTCATGAAATGAGTATGAGTATTCCGGTCCAGGATGAGGGCACGTATGAGGTTGTTAGTATTAAGGATCGGTGGTGTAGTTTTGCGAAATCGGGGGAGGGGCATGATGGGAAGGGGGGGCAGAAGTTGTTGGCGTACTGAGGGGTTGAAGATGTCGGGATGTGTGCATTGGGTTGGCGTTGGCGTTTAGCGATTCTCTTTTTGTTTGTTTTTGTGCTATGTTTCTAGTCATTTGGAACAATAGAGACTTCCCGTTTTCCGTTTTTTTTTCTTCTCTTTTCCAATCCCAATCAAGAAGCCTGGTTCTGCTTTTGGGGTTGTTTCCGACTCGGTTTCAAAATGCGCAACGGATGCGCTTCCGTATTAAAAACCCAATCATCTAGACTGACAAGCCCGGGTTCACTAAACGTGAGGTAGAAGTACTTGAGCGTTTCTGCAAGCCAGAAACTCTATTTTCGGGGACAAGAAAGAAAAAGGGGGATATGTTAGCGCATGGCATCTTTAAAATCGGAAACTGTTGAGAGTGATAACAAAAAAAAAAGAGGATGGAAGAGGGCAAGAGAAAAAAAAACATACCTCCATACTATCGGCCCTAGGCGGCGAATCCGCCGAAACATCAACAAGAGCCGAATTCCCAATCTCAGTATCAGTCGCCCTCTGAATCGCCGTCCACATATCCCACGCCGCAGCCTGCCACTGTTGCTCGCCCGTGACACGGTACAGCACAAAGACACTCTCAATCGCCTCTGGCCGGAGAATATACCGTCGATCCTCAATCGAGGTAAACCCCGGTGGAAGTCGGAGATTGGCAATATTCTTCAGCGGGTCCTGTTCGTGGGCGGTGGCGCTGGTGCGGGTGCGGATGGCGTGGTGCCAGGCGTTTGGGTCCCAGGGACAATTGGACGTCGTGCTGGTGCTGGTGCTGTTGCAGGGGAGGAGGTGCGATACTTCGGGCATGATGCCGGCGGGGGAGGCTTTGTAGGCCCATACGCATGTGTCTGCGAGTTTGCGGCCGATGGCGACGTGGTCTGGGTTTGTGAAGAGCTTGCCGCCTAGCGCAAACATGCCGCCTGTGTAGCAGGCTAGGTGCTGCATTTCGGGGTCTAGTGTTATGTTGGAGGAGGAGGCGTCGCCGGTGACGCGCGCGAAGCCTGACATGAGCATGTCGGAGTTTTCGGGCGTCGACGGGCGGAAGAGGAGGTTTTGGGACGCCGTGTCCATGGCTTTTTCGTATAGTTTGCGGTAGATGGCGTCTTGGCCGCCGAGGAGCGCGTATTGCTTTGCGAAGTATTCGTACGTGGAGTCGGCCATGCTGCCGAGCGTGAAGCCCGTATCGTGTGTGAAGTCGGCGGTTCGGGCGTTGACGACAATGGGCCACATGCCCGGCAGCGCCGTCTTATCTTGCTGCTCCTCCAGCAGCCTGGTGACCCGGGTGACAGCATCGAACCATTTCGGGTCGCCGGTCAATTGGGAGAGGCGCGTAAACTCCATAGTCAAGCTCCCAATTTCCGCTAGGAGCACCTGCTCGTCCGCCATTTGCGGCTTGCCTTCCCCCGCGGCCCGGAAGTCCCAGCGCGTCATGGGCATGTGGTTGGGCGTGTCAAACGCATGGTACAGCATCTCGCCCACCTCCTTCGCCTTGTTCAGCAACCGCTTCTCCCCACTGAGCTCGAAGCTGGCCAAGAGGCCGCCCAGATGCCGGATATTCGTCTCAAACACATTGACCTTGTCCACGTCCGTGTATCCAAAGTCGATGCGTTCGATATCCGCAATAGCAGACGTAAACTCCTCCTTGAACCCCATAATGTAGAGCGTGTCCAGCGCATCGATCAGCGTCGCGGCCCAGCCCCCAAAATGGTCCGTCACTGCTCCGCTAATAGGCCGTATCTCGTCGTGCATCCACGCATACGTTCTGTAATTCCGCCAGCACTTGAGGAACTGCTTCTTGACCTCTTCTCTCCGCGTTTCCCGAATATTCTTGGCCGTGGCATCCTCTGTGCCAAACTCGAATTGGATCTTGGGTAGCGCTTTCGGCTCCGTCGTGGGTAGTGGTGTGAGGGACTCGATGCGGTTCTTGACGGGTATCTTTGCCCAATCGAAGGATTTGTACTTTGGCGAGCGCTGTGGTGGCTGACCCTGGTCGTTGTTGTTATTGTTGACGGGGGTGCTGCCCCGGGTTTCGTACGGGAAGCTGAGCGAGTAGAGCATGTACATGAAGCCGATGGCGAGGACCGTGTAGAGGCCATAACGTCGTAGGAGCGCCATGGTGTATTACAAATGACGTACGGTGAAGGGCGAAAGAGAATCGAAGAAAAAAGACGGATGGACACGACGCTTTTCCCCGCCGTTTGAAACATGGAGAGCGCTTGGGGCTTGCTGATGAATGTCCCTGCCAAGTCGGCCGTCGGCATCCATCGCAGTGGAATGGACCCTGGCGATCGCCCAAGTTCGACCTCAGTATAATACACTGACCATAGAAAAGATGGAAAAAAGCCGAATGAAAACTTTAGAATGGTTGCATATCACAAATATGAAATACCACATGTTATCTTAAAAAAAGTACCAAGCTTCAATTTCACTCAACGCCGCATCGTAACCACATCCTCATGTAGTACTAGTAGCGTACGTCCATGACAAGAGAAGATCAATGCAAAATTGGGTATCTAATTGAACAAAGCAGACTACAGCCGCCCTTATTCGTATAATACAGAGCAAATGTAATAATTTGCGAACAACAGCAGGTAGACGGCTGTTTATCCTTCGTTAGGTCAACGCTGAACAAAAAGCGCTGCAACCTGCCATCCACAGCAACCCTGACGTATCCATGAATCGGAGCCTGATGCGCCATTGGGTAGCGCTAGCCCATCCAACATACACACCCTAGTACTAGTAGAACGCATCCGGATTATCGTGGCCTCGATTTCCATAGCCCTGATCAACATCGTCCAGACTGCGGTACTGTGAAGGTCCACCCCCACCACGGCCGCGTCCTCGACCGCCACCGCCTCGATCTCCACGGTGACCTCCGCGAGGGCCGCCTCGGTGGTTGCCGTACGTGTTCCTGCTCCCGCGGCCACGATCCCGGTTGCCGCCGCGGTAGCCTGCGTGTCGATCGTCCCTGTCTCTGCCTCCGCGGCCGTGTTGCGGTCGGTAATTATCATGGCGACCATGTGGTTCCTCGGACCGGCGCTCCTTACGGTGGGCCTTGTTGGGGAAGTAACTCTCGTACTCGCTCTCGTTTGCTGTCTCTTCCTCTATCCTTAACATCTGCTTCTCTCCGACGACACTATCGAATTCGAATGCTTGCTCTTGGGGGACGGGATGCCAGTTGACGATGCGCGCAGCATCTGCTGGCCGACCATTCTTGCGGACCGCTAGCACGACTGTCGGTACGGGGTTTTCGGAGTAGAACTTGGTTCCCTTGGGTACGGGCTCGACTCTTGCAGCCCACAGCTTGTTCTCGAAGCACGAAATGGCATTCACCCTCCATCGCACCTTTTCTCCTATACCGCCCACCTTTTCCAGTATACTCCTCGGACATGGCTTCGGTGTGATGAGTATGCTGTTGGCGAGGTACCTGATTTCGTCTCTCGGGGCGCCTGGGGGCAGGGAGACGAGCGAGATCAGTCTATCGAATACCGTCGACGGGATCATGTAGCCGGTGTAAAAGACAGTCTTCTTGATTTGGTAGGGCGGGGTGCCAGGCGGAGCGTTGCCCGACTTGACTTGTATGTTATGCGCATTGATCAGCTTCTGGATCTCTGCGATTTCTGCAACGGGGTCGAGCTGTGTGGCGTTCTCCGGGACCTGTATGACCTCGGTGGTAATCGGCCGGCGCAAAGCGTGGTTTTGCGCCCTCATCAAGTCCTCGTTGAACTGAAAAAAGAAGTCACGGAAGCCCTTGGTGTGTTTGACCCGGTCCTCGTAGATCTTGAGGTTCTCCGCATCCTTGTATGTATAGACGATGTCCTTCAGGAGCTCTTGCTTGAAGTCCATTGTGTTCCGGAACTTCTGTCCTGCCGGTCCGACGCCAGGCTTCAGGCAGACCATGTCGAAGTCTAAACGCTTGCTGCGCGCGATGCGCTTGATGAGGTCGGCAAAGTTGGACTCGGAGCGGCCGGTCAAGAGCACACTGAGCGCGTCCTTTTGCGCCATGGATGACTCAACGAGCTCGACAATCTGTTCGTTCCACCAGCCTTGCCATCCGCGCGGCTCTTCCTTCGCGATGCCTTCGCCCGTCGCCGCCAGGATGCTCGAGTCGTGCCACCAGCCGCCGTTGAGGAACATGTCGGGCGCGCCAAGCTGGCCCATCGTCGCACTGTTCCATAGTTGCTTGTTCGGTAGGGGACTTGCGAATACTGCAATACGGTTAGCATTGCGCGTGGATGCTAGTTGCGACAAAACGCACGGGTGTTGTCGAAGTCGTAGATGTGAATCGCTTTGATTTCAGATACAGCAGGCAGTTCTTTATCGTCGCATGACCACCTCTTCAGTGCTGTCACGGTTAGGTACGTCGCCTTTCCATTCTGCCCTGCAACGGCAGGCCGGCTTGTGCTTGCTAACATGGCGGATAGCGAACGTCGAATAGAAGGTGGAGTGATGCGTCTGGTCGCCGACAATAGCATCCAGCGCGAATATCGTGCAGAGATGCGCTGGCGTGAGCTCCGAGGACGAAACACGCCTTCGTACACGTGTAGCGAGTGTGAAGGTTGAACGTCTGGTTTGCCGTAACGTTATCAGAAAGTCGCGACTACTTTTGGTTGGCCCGTGCTCTCAATCGTATCGATACTTGCCGCACCACCCCCGAAAGGCCGAGGCTCTTCACCTCCACCACATCACGATCAGCGCATGAGCAGCACATCCGCTTCGACACAAGAGGACGCCCAGGACACGTGTGTAATATGTCTGTCTTCCGTCACTGAGAGGGCCATCACCGTCCCCTGTAACCACTACACCTTCGACTTTGTCTGTCTGGTATCCTGGCTCCACGAACGCTCCACCTGCCCGCTATGTAAGACGCAAGTTACCGCCGTCCAGTACAATTGGACATCTCCAACCGACTTCCATACCTATGTCGTTCCTCGCACCCGTCTGCCTAGCGATGTGACTGCATCCCGCACCGACCGGCCAGCATCTCTCTTCGCTCCGTATGGACTACCCAGGAGACCTCAAGGCCCCCGTCGCCCTTACTCACCACCCGTACAAGACGTTGCTCTTCGCAGACGCCGCCATGTATATCGAAAGAAATTCTATTCGCTCCACATAGGCAGTAACCCCATCTCCGGCTACCGCGACATCTCCCCTCAGATCTTCGCAAACACTCCCCAACTGCAATCCAAAGCTCGTACATGGATACGTCGCGAACTACGCGTCTTCACATTTCTGCATGCCAACCCTGCGCCTTCTTCTTCGTCTTCCGATGCGGCGGCGACGACGAGCAGCAACGCCGAGTTTCTCTTGGCCTATATTGTGTCGATTCTGAAAATGGTGGACGTCAAGGCTAGCCATGGTCACGCGGAGAACCTACTAACTGGTTTCTTGGGCCGGGATGCTAGCAGACTGTTTCTCCATGAGCTGAATGCTTGGTTAACAAGTCCGTATACCAAGTTGAGCGAATGGGATCAGAATGTGCAGTATGAGGAAGCGTTAGATCCTTGATTCTATCGAACAACTACACGCTAAGTGTTAAGTCGTCGCATCCGTCCGCACTCCACGAGGTCCCGGAGTGCCTTGTGAATCATAGCAATATGCTTGCTGGACCGCAAAACTACTGTCTTTTGTCTCGCCACGCCGAAGACGGTTTTTTACCTGGGACGTTTTTGTTTTCCGACACGTGAGCGGGGCTAGGACTAATTGTTTGTTATTGGAGGGGGGGATGTGGTGGAAGTAAGATGCTGTGTTTGCGCCAGCGGCGGCGACACAACCAAGGGAAAAGCGTGAGGGACCGGACGCCTTGGCGTGATGGGAGAGGAAAGAAACTGCGAGCATGCATGCCTACGTGGCTAGCGTTGCAACGTCCGTAGTGGTTGGTCACTTGGGGCGCGTGAAACCAATACTTCCAGATGAAAGATATTACTGTATTAGTTACATAATCTCGAAATAACCTAAATCTAAGCAGCGTTTGAGCTCCAGCCGATTCTGAAGGTCTGTTCAGATAGCTTCGCCTACATCATACGCATACCCAACGACCATATTATGCTTTTCGTGATCTTGATTACGTCCCACTGACGTCGATCTCTCGATTCCGAACGGGCTGCCCAGTGGTTTCGGCATGCTAATGCTATCTTTTCTCATCCTGTGCAATTCCTGCTCTTTCTCTTTATCGCGACACCTAGGTATCCGGATGGCCGTGCGGATACTGCTTTCGCTCGCAGTGCGCAAATGGGACGGCGTACGGGGTGGACTAGTAACTTGATCATCCCGCGATTTGGACCGGAGACTGGTCTTGCGAACCGTCGTCGTTCGGGCCGTATGTGATGGCCTGGTCGAAGTAGGTCTAGAAACTGGTTCTAGTGCAACCGCATCTGTTCGTGAGACCGGTGAGGTGACGGGTGTCGAAGACGCCATAGTACCACCGACACCTGTGCGAGAAGTAGGTGGTGTGATCTTGAGCGGTGCATTCCGTGTAATCGAGCAAATCGTTGGCAGCACAGCGGCCGATGGTGCGATTAGAGCTGGGTTATGTGGCGAACCCATAGCTATGACAAAAGGCGTGCTGGAGTTTGAGGCAGCGCTCAATTTACGTTCTGGAACGTGCGCAGACTGGGTTCGATTGTTACTTGTATGAGACGCAGCAGAGCCTGCTCTTTCTCGGATGTCAAGCATCAATGATGGTGGAGCGCCGCGTACGGTCGATGAGTTGGAGTTGCTTCGCTGTTGTATTGAGACGTCTGGAGGCGTACGAGCATCCGGAAAACAGCCAGTTTCTTCCACCAGCGTACTAAGTTGCTGAGTGTTAGCACTATGGGCGATTGCTGATATAGACGCTGCAGAGGTATCAAAGAGACCGTATCGCGGGCGCGCAGGCCTTTCGGGTGTGTCTCTCTGTGTGCCCGCATCTGACGCCGACGCTGACCGTCCACGGATCATTACAGCTTTACGATTGCTTGCTGTCCCGTCCCTTTGCACCGCTATCGACCATTCAGGCGTCCTAGGTGCCCTAAACAGATCGAGCGCCGATTCGCTCATACTACGCTTACGGACGAGACACCTCTGTGGATCAGTTGGATTTCTCAATGGAGAGCTTTTCATCAGTCCGTCATGATTTGGTGATGAGGGCTAGAGAATCTAGTTAGGTCCAGGTATACCCACTATACGGCGGACGCACATACCGTGGGCCTCCTGCGCTCAGACGATAGTGGTGCGACAGAGCGTGGAGATATACCAGAGTCGATGCGGTCTGCTTCGTTCAGCATACCGCGGAAGTCTTTGTACGTCGGTGTTTGAGGTGTTGTGGGGATATCGAGACCGAGCCGCTGGGGCACTCCTCGGTCGCCGCTGGACTTTGTTCGACGACTCGGCGTGATGTTTGAGCGCTGAACAGGGACTGATGGCGAGGGAGTAACAGGGCGCTCCACTGATGTGGACATGATGGCAGGTCCACCCAAGAGTGGCGAAGTGGTGGTAGACGGACCAAGCTCAGGCGTTGCCGACGCAACTCCCGAACGAACAGGTGTAGCTAGCGGTCTCAGCGAAGAGGCTTCCGAATCCATGTCACTGGCTCTCCCATAGCTACTCAGCTGTGCAGTGATTCTCTTCAATTTCCGTATATCGCTTTTGTATCCCTTGATGTCGAGTTTGAATAGTATGATCTCACGGACATAGAAGCTAACCTCTTGTCGTAGGTTTTCCATCTGCGCTTCGGGCCCATCCGCGGAAGTGTCTGCTTCGCTAGTGGAATTCTCCTTTTTGAGACGCTCGTTGAGTTTACTGATCCACCTATCGATGTCTTCCCGCTTAGCAAGCGAAGTGAGCTCCGGCAGCGGCTCATCTTCTGCAGCTGCGTGAAGTTTCATTGCTGCATGCCTCCTTATCTCTGCCTGTAGTAAGAGTTTGTGATACTCTAGCTGTCTCTGCACTGCGCGGATAGCCTTGTCTTTCTCGCCAATGATGGCTTCACGCTCGATAATAGCGGTCCGGAGTCGTTCGATCTGTGTATCTGTTCGCCGCGTCTTCCGCAAAAGCTCAGTCTGTATATCCGATTGAAGACCGAGCTTGTTGTGTTCGTGCTCCAGCTGGTCGAGTTGCTCTCGCAGATGTTCTTGGGCTTCCTCTAGCTCGGCGATGTAGCCATCCTTCTCCCTAACCTGGTCTTGAAGTCGCTCGATGTGTGCAACAAACACAGCTAGCGTAGAGTTCTCTTGGGAGTCAACCTCCGGGCTCATTGGGGACGCGTCTGAGAAGACTGTGCTCATACTCATATGGGCATTTCGAGCTGCCTAGATCACAGTTAATCACAAGCTTCTGGCTCGCAAGAGTATTGTAATAACTCCTGAGCAAAGTTTTCTAGAAACGAAGTACTTACCTGTCTCTCGCCGTGATCTACCAATGATGGCACCTGAACCTTGGATAAAGCTGCGTCAAAAGGTGACTTCGCGTCTCTCAAGTTGAAAAGCTGTTCCTCCGCATCCAATCGCTCGATGTTTGCAATCTCCAGGCGGCTCTCAAGATGATCAATGGTATTCTGTAGGGCTTGCGTGGTCTTCGCGAGTTGGTCGGTGTGCCCTGCTTTGTCCTCTAACTCAGCGCATCTCTGCTCTGTCATACCGAGCGTACTTCGCAATTCTCTCTCATTTCTCTTGGAGTCATTCAGTTTAGCCATCAAAGATTCGATCTGTTTTTGAAGTGCGACATTGTTCTGCTTGTATTGATTAAGCTCTGGAAGCAGATTTCGAGTGGTTGTCTCTGGTCGCCGAGTTGTGCTGAGCTTGCGCTTCAGATTCTCCTGCGATGCGATGTCAGTGGACGCAACTCGTACATGGGAGGAGAGCAGGTTTTACCATGTCAGGACTGCTGCGCAATCGCTGAGGCGATCTTTGTTGTTTTTCCAATGCACTTTGAAAGGATGTGATTGAGCTCGCGGATTCGGGCCCTGATGGGTTTTGCGAGCTCTCTTGGGTCGGCGTTTGCGGTGGTTCAGTCGTGTCCAACAGAAAGAGGAAGTTGTTGCTCGAAGCTAAGCACGTTTAGTTGTTGTCTGTGTTGGCATTGACGTTACAGACGCACAACGTAAGGAACCCGCTGTGACGGAACCAATGAGATGTTCAGGAGCGCGTTCGCGCTGCGGGGAAGCGCGGTGGACAATGAGGGAATTAGGGTCACTCACCGTGGTGCAGACCGCGCTTGCTGCTCTGCTCCTCGAGCACTTGTATATAGTTTTTCAAGGATGCAACTTCCGCCGAATGTGAGTCTCTAAGACTTGCAATGTGCGCCTCGTGTGATGCTCTCAAGCTACTGAATTGAGTTTGTAAGACCGAGATCGTTTGATCTTGAGTCGCGATGGTCGCCTTCAGCTCCTCGACATGCTTACTGCGCGTTGTTGTTGGGGTAGGCGTGGAGGATGAGCCAACCTAGATACAATCAGCATTATTCGCCTTTCAAAACGAGCCTTTGGTGACAATCGCTAGGATGTCACAAGGAAGCATTGGATGAACAGTTGGTACGACCGCCGTACGCGCAACATCGGAACATGAAACGAGCGACCGCCGTTTGCCCATGAGGCTCGTAATCTTGGCATGTAATATGGATAGTCGGGGACAAGATTACGCACTATGACTTGATGGGGTGATTGTACATCTAACTCAGGCGTACATTGTCGCATCGGAGCGGGAGTTGCGGAATACAATATTATGAAACGGGTTCGTTGTGGGATAATTTGTTCATCCAGTAAATAGATGTCAACAAGGAAACGACTACACTCACTTCCTCTCGGTAGTTTCGACGACCCCCCCAATTGGGATTTCTGGATCTTTCCTCTGTGAGCAGCGGCGCTGGCTGCAACGGCCTCCCGCCATCAACCTGGGCCCCGACAGGATCGCTTCTGCTGTCCTTGGTCGTGGACACTGTCCGCGAGCATTTCGCAGATCTGCTGTCAAAAGATAAAGGCGAGGATACTAGGTTCGGTTTCGACCGTCTCCGCGAGCTGGTATCACTCAATGACTTCTTGTGTTGCACCTTGAGCGGACTAGGCTTAGGGGTAGTGCTAGTATTAAGAGCATTGCCACTACGGACAGACCTCATCGTGCTATGTCGCACGCTCAGATCTGGGACGCTTCTTGCATGCGTCAGTGGTGCCGGTGTGAAATTCGGTGGGTCCAACGGGTCTATTTCGACTTCAGCGTGCTTGTCGAACGGATGGGTCTCCCGTCGAAAGATTTGGGTAACCGGTCGGCTAGATACAGGGGTGGTACAAGATGGGAATCCTTGGTTCTCTAACAGGAGAGAACCAGGCAGCTCGACAGGAAGCTCTGGGGTTGACGGCACGGATGCGGAACGCGGGCGACTGGGGAGGGGCTTTTGTACGGATGTTGATCTGGAGCAAGCAGCGGCACTTGGTACTGGCGAGCGCAACATGTCATTGAACACGGCTTGGAGGCTATTGGCTGCGCTGACCAGGACTGCATTGTACTGCGCCGAGGTAGGACTGGAGACATATTGCTTGTTTTCGGGCGTGGCGATTGTGAGGTTCGATGGCCGCCGTCGTCCAGAGTTTGGACTGGTCTAGTTGGGATGGTTAGCGAATGGTGAAGCTACACAAGGCAGCTGCAGGCGTCCGCCTGCACGACTCCCCTGCGCGTGCCTCTGACAACGCTCCGCAGTCCGCCTCGTTCTGCACAACCACGTCGGTGCCTTTTGCCAGCGCATTGCCGTCCGCGAGAAGTTTCCATCGTACCTCTGCCTCGAAGTCATTGCTGGACCCGATGTCGTTCGTCTCAATCGGAAGCAGCCCGCCCGTGCGATAGTAGGGCTCCGAAGCGGACTGGCGTTTTGACCAGGAGAAGATGCGCTTGGAGGTCATTGCGCTGCTCTCGCGCTCAGTGGTGAGGATATTGTGGAGACATGAAGATGGGATGGAAGCACGATGCGCGCGAGTAACGAGAGTGAGATGAAGGTGCGAAAGCAGAACGAGAGAAAGACACAGTCACCAGAAGGTTTCAACGATTGTTTTGGTTGCTCTCGCACGGCGTCCGCCAGGCTGATAATGGCCGCTGTCACGTTTCGGGGTTGGAGGTGCGCACCTCGCCGTGCCTGGGGGAGGCTGGGCGCAATGCTTACAAGGGGCCAAATAGTCCGACTGGATGAGAGACACAGAGGAAGTGCTTTGCATATGGTATAGGCGCCTCTGAGCCGAGAGTGGACGCCATATTGCAGTGCGAACGAATGGATGGAGGCGAGCGTGAGGCACGGTAGCGCGGCGCGGTGATGGAGCTCGGGCCTCTGCTCGTTCTGGGGAAACCGCGACCGGACCTGCACTTTCGTTCGCAGTCCTCGAATCCTCTCCCCTCTCTCCGAGGCATTGTGCAGGCCTGAAACATTGTCTACGCCACAATGGTGTAGCCTGCTGCTCGCTCTCGAGTGCTTGCGATTTGGCACACCCTACACAGGCGCCCTCACGGTACCCGCTAAGGACCAAAACGTTGGGACGTCATCGCGCCCCCAATCTCGACACTGCAACTGCGCCCCCGGTTGCACCCAGGATACGGCCCCCACCATGGCGAGAGACCTGTCTCCCTACAGTGCGCGGCGGTTGCTTACTCAGCAGTTGGCCCAGGGCATCACTGCGGCACCGCCAGCGAGCAATAGCAGGAATGGCAGCCCCGGCGCCCTCTCGAGGAACGGGGCGGAACGGGCAGCGAAAGAGCCCTCGCTAGCCTCTGCTCGACAGTCCAGAAGCAGGTCCAGGGACAGGAAGCCTAGAGATGTAGCTCGGGACCCCAAACTCAAGGGTTCGACTGCGGAGCCAAGCGCTGTTCGCAGACGAGAGCCGTCACCAGAGCCCTACAGGAAGCCGCGCGAAACGGTGCGGGAGAGGAAGCGCGACGGCTCGCGAGACCGACGGAGGGAACGGTCCAAGGATAGGCGGGGAGACAAGTCACGCGAGAGAAGATGGGAGAGGTCTGGCGACAGCAAGAGAGACCGTTCTAGGGACAGGCGACGCGACCGCTCACGGGGCAAGGAAGCCGACAGAGACGGCAGGCAAGATCGCTCACGAAACAAGGACACGGACAGAGACCCTAGGAAAGATCGCTCAAGGGACCGGCGCAGTCGACGGGATCGGGAACACTCGAAAGACCGGCGACGCTCTCGCTCTCGCTCGCCTATCCCGTACCGTTCCCGCAAACCACGTACCCGCTCCCCCTCCGCCTCTACGTCTCCGCCGCCAAAACGCCGTCGACACGCACGCTCGCCCTCAGCCCACAAACCCTCCAAGCAGCCCCTCCCTTCGCAAGAAGTCTCTTTCCGCGGTCTTGACGACTCTGCGCAGCCACCCTCCAAATACGGCGGCGCACCACCCGACAAGGAAAAGCCCAACTTCAAGCCCACCGGCGCCCTAGCCAAAGCCGCAAACCGCGTACAAGGCACCAAGATCTCGCTCAAATACCACGAGCCGGCCGAAGCCCGCAAGCCACCCCCCTCCCAGCCCTGGCGCATCTTCGTCTTCAAAGGCGCAGACGTGCTCGACACCATACAGATCTGGCAGAAGAGCTGCTGGCTCCTCGGTCGCGCACACGAAGTCGTCGACTACGTGCTCGAGCACCCCAGCTCCAGCGGCCAACACGCCGTCATCCAGTTCCGGTACATTCTCAAAACTGTCGAGGATGAATTCGGGGTCAAGACTTCCAGGGGAAAGGTCAAGCCGTATATTATCGACCTCGACAGCAGTAATGGGACTGAACTTAATGGCGAGAGTATTGAACCCAGTCGATACTTTGAGCTTAGAGATAAAGACTTGATTAAGTTTGCGGGTAGCGATAGAGAGTATGTCGTTATGCTGCCGCCGCCGGAGTCCAACTAAGGAATGCGAAGCTGGAGTTATGCGATACTAGAACCGGATCATATCATTCATATGGGCATTATGCTATGACGGCAGGAGCCACAAAATGGGTAGAATTAATTTTACATATATACAAACCCCTCCGTAGATACACTCACATCCTACATACATACCAATATAACCCAGCGTAAAACACTCACGCATTCGACCTGAAGACAAAATTTTATTAAGTTCATTACAGTGTCCATGTACCTAGCAACCAACGCCTCAGTGAGTGAGTGCTGAAAAAGAAAAACCGGTGGTGACGCGATTACGTAGCTAGGCTCGCCTTGCCCTTGCGGCTCCCGAAGAGGGCGGACTGGCTGCTGTTGTTGCTGTCGCCGTCCCTGTCTTTCTTTGTTACCGAAAAGGCCTATGATTAAAGTAAGTACCCAAGCGTTCCCTTGTGGAAAACTGTGTCGAGGTGCAGTGTCTCTCATGTACCTAGGGGTCCAGCTCAGGGAGGCAGGCTAGCTAATAAACTGTGGGGTCCAGCTTAGGTATCGATTGTGATTGGGCCAAATCAGAGTCCTACCAACGTTGCATACTGAAATGCGACAGCATGAATCCCGCATGCACATCACGAGCACTAGGTTAATAAGTAAGATTATCAGTGAGACGTTGCCCCAATACCTAGACGGCTAGTCGCGAATCGGGAGAGCCGCACATGACCCATGGTAAGCACTGACATGGGCTGCTGGCTCGCTTTCCCACGGCACACGTCGGGCCGCGAAGGATATGATGTATTCGCGAAATGTCTTTGTGGACAGACGAGTCCACTATAAGAGCGCGCGGAGATCAAGGTGGTATGGGGGCCAAAAAAAAACGCGGGGTGCTACCTATCTATGACTGGACATAGAGCTGCATAGTAAATATCATCTTTCTATCCACAATCTTTACTCGGAGACGAAGTATCTTAGTATTCTGATACGATACCCACTCCTTCTTTCCTGTCTAGTGGGTTGTCCCTGCATCGTATCCCAGGGAAACAGCAAGTCCAGCCTACGCACCCTACGTAACGTGGTGCTTGACGTACATAAACAAAAAGAGTGAGCCCATTATAAAGTGCCACCCACCAAGACTGGATTCTGCCACTCAAATCAGCCATGGCCATTCCCGAGAACCTCAACAAGGGCGACGCCCCTTCCCTGACACTCGTCCATCCCACCGAAGCTGAAAAGCGGATCCAGTTCAGCCTCAACGGCGCCGAATGGAGCGGTGCTCTTTCCCTCCCAGCCTACCTCCGACGCGAGGCCACACTCGCTCAGACGGCCTTGACGCGGGACGGTGGCATCACGTACTGGATTCTTGTCGACACGTCGTTGCCAGGCAACCCTTTGGACCCGAAATCCGGGACGAGGCTGCCATTGGCAAGCTGCGAAACCTACCGGAAGAAGGCACTGGTGTGGCAGAAGGGAGAGGTGAAGGAGGTAATCTGCCATGGAATCGGGAGCGTGTTCTGCGCGAATCACCTGCGGAAACGCGGGTATGCGCAGAGGATGATGATGGAGCTGGGGAAGGCGTTGCGGACGCATCAGACAGAGGAGGGCATCGAGTGCTTGTTCTCGGTGTTGTTTTCTGACATTGGAAAAGTTGGTAGTTTCTGCGATGTGGACTGCGATTGTTTGCTGACCATGACAGGAATTTTACACGAGGTTCGGCTGGGAGCCGTTCTCATCCTCTCATGTTTCTCTTCCTGCCACCTCTTCTCACGACACAGCTAGCCTACCCACCGTGCGGCCCTTGTACGCAGAGGACCTGGAAGAGCTGTGTGAGATAGACGTAGCCACTACTCGACGAAGCCTGGAGTCGCGACCAAAAGATAGCAAGACCGCAGTCGCTCTACTCCCCAACTTAGAGACCATCCAATGGTTCCATGCCCGCGAAGACTTTGTAGGAATGGAGCTTCATGGAAAGACACCGAAGATCAGGGGAGCCATGGTTGGTAACGAGAAGGACAAGCGTGTGTGGTGCTATTGGACGCGGATGTGGTATAACCAGAATCCGGCTGAAGCGAAGGGCAACACGCTTCACATCCTACGGTTGGTCATCGAAGATGGCAGCTGGGAGGGACCTTCGAGCAAATCCAACGGGGAGACGACCGATCATAGCCACGACGCTGCTATCGCGGCTTTGCTGGCGATGGCGCAACGTGAGGCCGAGACGTGCAAGATGGAACGTGTGGAGATGTGGGCACCCTCACCGACCGCGATGGCGGCTGTGAAGAAGCTGGATCCAAGTGCGAAGGTCATCGACAGGGATACTGAGAGCATCGCGAGCCTGCAGTGGTTCCCGGAGCACGATGGACCTGTCGCAGATAAGATTGACTGGATTGGTAACGAAAAATACGGATGGTGCTGAGCGACGACAGTCAAATGCGCGCGCAAAGATGCGCCGCAAACGCGATTGGGAATATGATAGATAGACAGTATGCAATGAATTATACTCGTGTAGATGATAAGCTTCGTACAGCAAGATGAATGGACGGAGCAATCGTCGAGGTGCGACCGAAAATTTCACGGTCAACATGCCACGACGCGGTTGTGCGACCGAAATTTTTTTTGCTTCTTCCTCGATCAACCGGCAAGCCAGAAGAATCAATGAAAAAGAAATGGCCTGTCAGATTGCCATCAACGTCCTGCCTTCCAGCGCGGCCGAAGCACACAACCAGTCGGCTGAAGATCATCGCCACGATCGCCGAAGCAATCGTAAATAAGGCCTCACTCCGGGACATCGAGGCTGAGAATCATCAACCAGGATCGAGATTCTGTAGCTACGTAGAGTAACTCAGTCGGAGAAGCACACTAATAGAAATGATTCTTAGAAGTCTGCGCAGTTCTTGTTAGACAAGGCGTTGAAATGTAGGGGTGATGGGGGAAACTTGCATGATCGACTACAGAACAAAGAGTGGGCGAGGTGCTGTTCTTATAGATGGTGGGCAGGCCTGCCAAGCCGCTAATTTCGTGCTGACTAAGTGGAAAATTTGCGGCTCTGTGCGCGAGCTAGCGGGGGTTTTTGACGCCGAGGTTCCGTTGGCCCCACGCACTCACGAGCACTATTATTCCGACGCGACTTGTCGAGCACAACGCGTATGCACGGGTTATGCACAACAACTTCCAAGGTTCACGTCTACACAGTACTGCGCATATCCCTCAGCACTGAGCAGTACCAGAAGATGGTCGCTCATCGTCATATTTATACGACACGCACGGATGCATAAGTCCTGCGAGGAACAAATGCTCCACCATGGTATCGCCAGAACCTCATACCGCGCAGCGCGGCACAGATTTCTTCGTCTTGATAACAACGGAGCCTGAATAACCTCGGCGTGCTTTGACCTTCAGAGTACGGATACCCGGATGCCAGACACGGAATCAGTGTCGGCACCTTCACCAACTGTTGTTCGTGATTGACGAATAGAACGTGTCGTTGCGACAAAGCAAGTGGTAAAGAAGCGGGTTCGCGTTTTTTCTCATAGCAACACACGATTGTCAGAACGAGGCAATGATAAGGTAAATTATGAAGAGTGGGAGGCTGCAATGCTTCTTCCCGATGTCGCGAGTTGGTCATGGAAGGGAGCTTTATAAACTCATTTTGTTCGACTCGGTACAAACGAGAAAGATACAGAGAAGGCATAAAGAAATCAGATTTGTATTTTGCTACCATTTCACTCTTTTACAGCGCTAACCAGATAGCTAGCACCGCACTCACAAACACACCCATCAAAACCTGCGAAGACTCCAGCCTCGTAGCAGCCCCCCACTCCGCAAACATCCAACAAGTGCCCTCCAGATTGTCCTCCCTAGGCGCATAAATCCTAAAACTATCGAGACTATACGGCAGCGTCCCGCAATTCCCATCATCTTCACTCAAACAATTAAACGCAAACCACGGCAGCGGATCAAGTTGATCCGAATCGACCTCGCGACACCCATTCGCGCCGTACATAGTCGCCCACCGGTTCACGTAATGGTAGGGCTCTGACTTCTCGTTGCCCGCGTTTTTGATATGTTGTCTGTAGAGCACGCCGGTGTAGTTTGCTGTGGGGTCGAATTTCTCGGCGTTGAAAAGGTGCCATTTTATTCCGTATTCGCGGCCTGAGTACGTGCCCTGGTCTACGAAGCCCTGCGTCGCGTTTCCGGAAAAGAGGCCCTTGAAGTCGAAACAGTGTTGGGATAGGAGGGTGCTTTTCGTGGTGAAGGTTAGGGCGTCTGTGGTGTTCCTGTAGCTGCATGTAGTGTCGTCCGCGGCGCTGTTTTGGGGGAAGAAGCGGAGGGTTAGGTTTGTACTGTTGGTAAATAGTTAGTTAAAGGGAAAATATATGATAGGATTGTAGTGGGGCTTAGGAACAGGGAGTGCGGACTTGGGTGGTGGTTCGTATTGGGCGTGTATGGGATGCGAAAACAATAGCAATGATAGAGACGCTGCTCTGCTGGCCGTCTGGATTAGATGCATTGCTTATTAAGGACTAGGTAGGCAAAAGGTCTGCAAAGGTTTGCTCATCAAGGACTAACAAACATGGTGAGAAAAAACATCTAAAGTCCTCGAACGATTCGCCTCGTTAACATGATAAACAGCAAGTCAGCCGCCAAGAGCCATCCTGTAGGAGCACCTACTCCGTACTATGGTAACTTGTCAGAAATAATCGTCATTGTAGAAGTTCGTGTCCAATCAATACACTCAGTTTGAATATCGGGCCCCCCGCCCCGCACTGCGCCCCACGGATAGTCGGAACTATCCAGGCTTTTCCTTGCTTCTTGCAACTCCGCGAATGGAACAAATCCTCCGTTTCGAATTTAAGCTATGACCGACGTCATCGCAGACTATCTTATCTTCTGTTATGATTGATAGCATGTCGTGAACCTCGGGCGAGAAACTGTAGGTACCACACTATGGATGGAGTCCTTTGGCGCTGATCATCGGCTGGACACAACCCCAGCCCTGACGCCGAGATCAAGTACGAAAATTTCTCAAGTTCTACACAAGGATTTGGATCCTGTGGAACGTCGCATCCGCTTCCTTCGAATACATGAGGCGGATGACACCAGCGCCCCGATTCCGTGCGACCTTCTCGATGGCAGACATGGAAACAGTATATCGTCTACCTAGATCTTATATTGTCTGGAAGATCTGGGTAGTTTCGAAATCTGCGTTCGCTCATATGTAGTTGAGCAAGCTCGTCTCTTATATGTAGGTAGCTCTGTTACTGCCTAATCACCTGCTAATCTTTGGGCCAATACAGCATGATATCGCACTGTGTTGGAGATCCTGAACGGACTGAGGCTATGACTGTGTGCGTTTCATTTAATCTAACTGGAAAGAAACATATTAGGACGTAGAGACCAAGTCCTTACTTGTGTAGCAGCTGATAATACCTCAACGAAAGCTTTAAAGAAAGACTACATTAACATTAACGTCAATAAAGAACTGACTAGAGAAAGAAACCCAACAGAAGAACAAACTACACCAGCCAAAATGGCTCGTCCAACCCAGGAAACCCCCCTTCCCCCTTCATCAGCTCACCATGCATAACCCCAGACATAAAACATTCCCCTAACAACTGATAACTCAGGTCACCCCCATCATCCACTTCTGCTGTCGGTCGTAGGATGAGAGGCATGCTCGCCCCAGCAAGCACCACGACAATGTCTCCTGTGCGGATTGCCGTGCTCGCCGCTACTCCACACAAGCCCGCATCGGTAGTGAAAAACGCCCTATTCGTCCTCGAGATCAAAGCCTCGCAACGGAACTCCCATGTTTTCTTGTGCTCCATGAATCCAGAAAGATAGGGTGCAAAGACGTTGGTAGCCGCCATCTTCTTAGCGTTGGTATTGGTACTCTTGTAGAGGTATGAATCTGCAGTAATACTTCGAGCAAATTGTTCCGTGTGGTCGACGGAGGCATAGGTGGGAAGACACTGCTCTTTCTTCTTCTGGAGGTAGAAATCCTCTAGCCAGCGGAGCATCATTGTCCCCAGCCTATCTGATGCATCAACCTCTTCATCTTGATGAGAATACGTCTTGATGATGCCGTCTCGAATGTCTTCTACGCAAACTGTGCTGGTTTCATCGTTCTCTTTGACGATGATGTAATATGTTTTCCATTCCAACACACTGGTCACTGAGCATAAACGTATCCCGTGCACGAGCAGACGTGCACCCTCTCGACGCACGTTCGCCACCACACCTCCACCAGCGCAACACTTCAACTTGTCATAGGACGTGGACTGCTGCGCCCATGTCGCTGTATCCATCCACGGTGGGGGTGTCTGCCCGCTATCCGAAATTTGGCATGGGACTTTCCGCAGTCCCTTGCCAAAGTCGAGAGCCCAAGAGGGAGATGCGCGGAAAATGTTCATACAGGACATCCAGACTGTTTTCGCGACGCAAAAGATACTCAGTCACGTCTGTGTACACCTCCTCGTCCGATTTCTGGTACTGCACCTCGAGAGTAAAGCCAGACTGCTGGCGGTCGATCAACGATACTAGCCCGTAAATCTTGTCTTTGGGCACCCCTGCGTACTGCTCTGCCGTGTGAAAGAGAAGGTATTTGAGGTTGGCTCCTAGCCAAATCCGCTGCGTCCTAACATTATGGAGGAACAACAGCTTCAGGTAAGCCTGGCGGCGCGCTTTTCTATCAGGCAATGCCTGCCATTGACGCTTGGTCATGTTTCGACTGACGTGATCCGGTTCCAGATCTATCCACGACTTCTCCAACGCGGCAACGACAGCCACCATGGACGTGAAAGTATGTGGTCCGATCATAACTCTTACTGCCTTGGCCAGCGCAAACTCTTGTACAATCCACATGCGCCACCACCACTGCGACTTGTCATCTATGCGGGCTTCGCACAGCTGTACGACATGCAGCCCCTTTTTCACAGGAAAGTCAACCGTCCCGTCGTCATGCAGCACGTGGGCATGGCAACTTTCCACCTCTTCTTCCCCAGCTGCCCGATTCGTATTTCCGCACGAACCCAGCCACACATAAACGGAATCCGCACAGCCGTACACATCTCCCATCATGGAAACTTGCGTGTTCTTTTCCTCCACATTGGCCTGGTTGATACAGATCTGATCCGACCAAACCCAACGTTCGTTCTCACGATGCCGAAGCCGACGCAGTGCGCTGAAGAGACTTTTGCCGATTCGGAAATCGTTGTGCTGGTTGAGAGTTATGCTTTTCCAACCTGGTTCTTCGCTCCATGAATACGACAGTGCGTCAAAAGCATGTTGGCGCTGGTGTAGCAGAGAAGGTTTGGTGTGCAGCCCACAAACGAGCGCATCGGTGAAGAGTCCGGGTTGGATGGCGATGAGGCGGATGGTTCCTGGGTCTGCTACGCTTAGGTCGTCGTAGTAGAAATGCTTGTTATGGTGCGGTATATCTTGGACCGTAAGGTCGTTGGGGGGTTTGGTTGCCATGCCGTTAACAGGGTTGCCCGTCCCCGAACTTGTAGGTGGATCATGGATGAGGGGCATTGCTGGGCTTAGCCTATCTTTTAGGTACTACGGTGCCTAGAGTGGCCAAGAGGATGGCACCTCGCAAGCTCAGATTACCTAGGTGTCCGTCTTGAGCAAGGAGCGTCCAAACGCTGAACTTCTAAACTAGTAGCACCTACGCAATCACACGGTAGGTACAGCCACAGAATTCTATATACAAACCTACACACAATCGCAGTCTCCGTCCCTACACAACACCCAACCAACAACATACCCCACATCTTTCCATCCCAGCAATCCGCGCACCCAAAATACCCCCGTCATGTCATGTCAATCGCAAGGCAGTGAGTAAGTAAAGTGACCCATGTACCCCGTGCCCCTCCAACATTGCCCCGCCGTAACGTGCCCCTCACTCAGGCCCTTTGCCCCTCTGATAGTGCTGCAATCAACACTTGTTTCTATTACTTGCCGGTTTCGGTAGTACCTACGCCTGTTTGAGTACCGTGTGTGCGTGTGCATGCATGTAGAAGTTCGAATAGCGGAACGAAACGCGTACGTACAGCACACTTGTGAATACATGAATATGGAGATAAAAAAGATAAGGGCTGGAAAGGATAGGAAAGGAAGACGATAGGGAGGAGACACGGTGTGAGAAAACACGCGCTATACAATACCAGATAGATCTTTCACCGATTTGGAAGAAGTGAGGAAGCGCTCCACAAGCATACAATAAATAAGTAACGCTACCTACCTACCCAGATAGCGCAAACACTACAAAACACCATTCATTCCCTACGGCCAAAAAACGTCATTTCAACAAGACATGCACGCGCGAACCTACTAGGAGATAGTGCTGCTCTCCTCCAAAAAACTCCCTCACACCCCCCAAAAAAATAACTGTCCCGTGCCAGACTCGAACTGGCGGCCTTGGGATATCCGCTAGAAAACTAGCAGTCATATTCATGAAACACTAACATATGAGACCCACGTGATAACCAACTACACCAACGAGACTTTTTGTATTTCAGACTGGTTGTCTGAGTTGGCAGTAATTTTTGGTTCGATGAGGAAGTTCTGGTGAGTAAAGGTTTATGAGGATGGGTGGTGGGTATGCGGGGCGGGGTGGAGGAAATGGAAGGGGGGTCAGGGGCGGGGCGGGGCGGGGTGGGGCTATGGTGGTGGTGGACGCGGATTGGTTGGTTGGTGGTTGAGTGGATATTTGGACATGGAAGTTGGGATGGAGCGACAAGGCATGAAGATGAGGCGTGTTTGGATTGGCGAAGAGAGGACTGTGTGTCAACATAGTAGGCAGACACTTCAGCTCTAATTACTTACAAAAATCTAGGTTACTCGATTCTACCGTATAAGGAAAATCTCGTTCGAATATGCCAGGATGGCAATAATTGGTAAACCACTCAGGAGTTACTGCTGGGACCCCATAGATCTTGCCGAATCTCGGACGTGGACGGATTCTGATTCAGTTGGTAGCATTACGATTATGCCGTATATCGCATCAAAAAAAATCTAGCTTATCTGTACAGGAAGATGGGCCAGGTAGTCCGACTCTCTTTCTCCCGGACGCCTCCAAAAACGCCTATGCGCAAGCAATGCAAACAAACGCCCAAAAGGCGAGATATATATTCCTCCCAAAGCGCTCCTGATTTCCATATCAGCTATGGGCCAAGTCGTTGTCCCCCTTCCGGACTCCTAGTGTTTAGCGGCACACTCGACGTCGGGAGCACACCATAGCGCCCATACGTCTTCTGGTCCACGCTCACGTAGTGCGGTAACCGGCCGAGCAGGTTGAGCTTCGTTTCGATCCAGCGCAGGATTTTTTCGGGCGGGACGAGGAATTTGATGTATCCGGTTGCCCAGAGGTAGCCGAGGCCCGCGCCACATAGATGGCCTACTAGGCTGACGTGGGGGACGAGGATGCTGGTTAGGACGATGAGTACGAGGGGTGTTGTCCAGGTTGGGACTTTGTAGGGTCCGACGCTGGGAGGTGGTCAGTAGGGGTGGGTGTGGGTTGTGGGTGTTTGGCGTACCTGAAGTAGGGGTTTGTCTTGTGTGTCTTCATGACTTCTGCTGAGAGTAGGAGGAATACCCATATACTATCGCATGTTAGTGTCTTCTTCCGCACCTTGTAGAGCTTCGTTGTATACCTCGCGCCCATAACTGCCGTGTTGCTCCGCAGGACGAAATTCTCCAACAGCGTGTATACGCCACCTGGTATTGTGCCAAAAGCTACCGTCTGGTCAATTCCATGTCTCATATCCGGTCTAGAGTATTCTTACGCCCAGTGAACAATGCCAATGTGACCAGTGTCCCGAATTCGGACTCGAAGCGCTCGAGGAGCGGTGTTACGGCGAAGAGGTTGAAGATCATATGGATGAAGTTGAGATGCATCAGAGGGAACAGATTGAGTCGGTGCACTACACACATTATACATTAGCCGTAAGCTCATACTAGATCGAATGACTGGTAGAACAACAAATAGGCCAGCTCTTCCACGCCTCCCTATCCCCAATGTAAGCTCCCTGAGCTCTTCCCACGCCCATGCGCCCAGAAAGCGGGAATGACGCAAGTTTCCTAATCCATCCTTCTCTTCAAACAACTATAAAAAGCACATACTCTGCGTCAAATCCATCTTAGCTGGCTCCAAGCGCCCATACTCCCTCACCCATGGAAACGGGATCGTGGCGACCCATAGCCCCAGTATTGCCGCAACCAGAGCTTTGGTGCAGAACGGCAGGCGCAGGATATACGACCGTATGCGCTGTGGATTGAACTGGGGGAGCGAAGCCATCGACATGTTTCGGTGGCGCGTCGCAAAGGGTGTGGGAGGAGATATGCAGGCGCGTTGGGCTGTAACCGTGAGATGGGAGATTGAATGCGCCTGTGCCTGCCTAGGGACCGCGTTCGCGCTAGTGTCGATCCTCCCGCTGTGAGGCCGACTTATCACCTTCCCACCTTCCTAGGCAAGACGAGTGTGTGGGGAGCTAGGCAGAGGGAAGGACACGACACAACTTTTCTTCCCTTCTTCTTCTTCCTCTCTCATTTCCACGGGATGCAATTGAGGGCACAAGATGGCGCTGTTTAGTGAGTTGGGCTATATGTGTGAAGTGACGGTATAGCTAACATGCAAAGCCTCGATATTGGCGCTTCGACACGATAAACGTATACTAAGGCTTCCGCCCTATCTGTCCGCTCTTTGCGTCATCATTGGTATAGGATGGCTGCTTGTACTGCCGTTGGACGAGTACTCGCGGAGAACGTACATTTCGGAAAACGCCATACTACCCGGCCAAGTACATACCTACTTTGGGGGAAGCGAGCACAATGTATTCCGCGCATACCGACATGAAGTCCATGGTTTGATTGACAAGGGGGTCGCAGAGTCCGTACCACGTCGAGTGTGAAAGTGGTAGAATTCGAAACTGACGACAACAGACGCTCCGAACGCCTCTCCGCCATCTTCCACGAACAAAATCTCAAAGTCGCAACACAACATTACAACTACACCGTCTCGAACCGCACCATTGCCAACGAAAATGTCTACGCCATCCTCCAAGGCCCACGCGCCGATGCCACAGAAGCCATTGTGCTGATCGGCGCATGGAAGAATATGGCCGACGAAGTCAACAATTCTGGCGTAGCTTTGGTTCTCACACTGGCCCGGTACTTCAAGCGCTGGAGCCTCTGGAGCAAGGACATCATATTCCTGATCCCCGGCGACAGCACCATCGGGCCGCAGGCATGGGTCGACGCATACCACGACGGACACGACGAGCGCTATGTTGAGAGTCTGAAGATCAAGAGCGGCGCGCTTCAGGCCGCTGTTGCGGTCGATTATCCAGCTGGGCCGTGGGGACACCGGTACGATAAGTTACATGTCGTGTACGATGGTATCAACGGCCAACTGCCAAACCTCGATCTGTTCAACACGGCCGTTCACATCTCATCGAGTCAGATGGGCGTCGGAAGCGTGATCCAGCGCATGTGGGACCACAAAGACACGTACAAGGACCGACTTCAAACCATGCTACGAGGCATGCTATCGCAAGGTCTTGGCCACGCCACCGGACCACACTCCTCGTTCATCCCGTACCACGTCGACGCCATCACGCTCGTCACCGTCGGAAACGGCTATCACGACGAGATCACGTTGGGCAAGACGCTCGAGTCGCTCTTCCGCAGCTTGAATAACCTCCTCGAGCACCTGCATCAGAGTTTCTTCTTCTACTTGCTACTGCAGCATAAGCGCTTCGTGAGCATCGGGACCTACCTCCCATCCGCGATGTTAATCGCCATCAACTTCAGCATAACCGCGATGGCGCTCTGGGTCAAAAGTGGACGCTCCCCCGAACCAATCGCCAACCCAGCATCAACGCAGCCCAAGAACCCGGCCTTCAAAACCCCCGCCGAGAAGCAAAAAGACGCCAAAACCGCCGAAGAAGAAGACGAAAAAAAAGAAAAGAAAGATGCCCCCCCACGACCAACCACGCTCATCGAAAAAAACGGCTCCCAATCAATCCACCCAACAGCCTCAACCCAAATCTCCGAACGCACACTCCTAACCCCCCTCCTCCTACTCCTCACCGCCCACACAATCGGCCTCCTCCCCCTCTACACCTTCAACAACTGGCACGCCCCCGCCCTCCCCGCCCTCTACATCACAACCGCAAACCTAACCACGCTCCTCCCCCTCATCATCTCCTTTCTACTCTTCTGGAATTTCCCCACAATCCTAACCCCGCACACGCTCTGCCTGCTCCAATCCTTCAGCCTCCTACTCCTCGGCATGTTCCTGGCCGCGCTCGCTACCCTCAATTTCTCGTTAAGTGTTATTGTGGGGTCTGTTTGTGTGCCGCTTAGCTTTGTGAGGAGGACGCGCCATGTGGGGCTTACGGCTGCTCAGATGTTGGGGCTAGCTCTGCTTAATCCGTGTATGGTCGTGCAGATGGGGACGAAGTTGTTGGGTGTCAGTTTGGCTCAGGTTTTGGTGCAGGGCGCGGTTGGCTGGCATGTTTGGGGCTTGTGGACTCAGGTTGTGGTTTGGTTGGTTTGGTTTCCAGCTTGGCTGGTGGGCGCGGTTGTGGTTGCTAGTGGGATGTGGGAGTAAGTGGGTGTGTGGTGGTGGTGGTTGTGGAATCAGGATATTGAGAGTTAGTTGTTGTATGTATGTTCGTATTATATTGTAGAATTTCTTTGGGAAGAAAATATGTGCATAAGTCGAGTTGTGTGGTTGTGTCATGAGTCTCTTCTTCGTGGGTCGCTAGTCTATCAAGACCACGGCGGTCACTATCTATGGGTACATGGTATGCAATGGCGTCTTCTTTCTCACTGCCGGTGCATGCCGCTCGGACGGAAGCGGAGACTGCCACCTCCTGTGTGATACCAACTTTGTCCCTGCACAGACGAGTCTACCACTACTACTCAAGCAGCCCAGACATCCTTGCCCACACCCTCAATCCAGTTGCCGAGCTGGTTGACGCTCGCATCCCACTCCTTCAGCCTTGCCCTCATGCCCTCAATCTGCTTCATGTCCAGCACCTTTGGCTGTACCCAGTTGATCCGCGCAATCTCGGCAACCTGGTCAATCTGACCCTTCAACAGTCCCAAGCTCAGTGCCTTCATGATCAAATGCTCAATCTCGTTTGGCTGCACCTTGGTCTCCTGCGATATCTCGGAAAAGGTCATGGCGCGGTCGTGTGGTGGGCGGCGGAAGACGGTCTCTGTCAGAGCGGAGAGGGAGATCTTCTGGTAGAGGAAGGTCTGGTGCTCCTTGAGAAGCGGGACCTTGGAGATGTTGTTCGAGAGGACGTCGTATGCCATCAAGTCGCCGCGGTTGAAGGCGAAGAGGAGGTCGCGCAACCAAGCGTGTGAGGTGTCGACTAGCGAGTCGAGGATGGGATGTAGTAGCAGCTCTCCGAAGTTGTAGATCGAGTCCGAAACAAGCGCAGCAATGCTGAGGTCATAGGCGCGGGACTGGCGTTCGCGGAGTTCCAGATCGTTGAGGTCGACGCAGGCGAGGAACAGAAGAGCATTCTTGTAGTATGCGGCGAATTCGTGCTTGGACTGCGAGTACTCTGCGCTCGCACGGTAGAAGGAGGCGTGCACGACCGTCTCTACTGAGTCGAAGCCGTCCAGTATCTGCTCGCACTCGTCTAGCTTCTTCTTGGCGCCCTCCTCGTCTCGTAACCGTAGCTGGATGCTGGCAGCAGCCACTGTGGCGTAGACATATGCGTCTTGTGAGGCGGGCTTGTTGACGCTCTTTGCGAGATCGTTGACGAAGGTGAGGCGTTCCTTGTCGTCTGTACGCGTTAGCACTATGCTTGGGCGATTCTGCATCACCCGCCATACCCTTGTATTGTGTCGCCGCGTTCAGGCCGAGGGTGACGAGCTTCAGCTGGTTGATCTTATTTGAGAAGCTCTTGATGAACGTCTCAAAGAAGGGTATCCGCTGCTTGGCGCTCTCTGGGTGGTCGAAGAAGTCGATGAGCTTGTCCGTCAGCTCGTGCCACAGCTTCCGCTCCCAGTAGTCCTCGAAGGCGATGAAGTATTCCTGGAGCTCCTCCGGTGCCTCGTCCCGCGCATCGCCCAGAAGGTTGGGGATCGTATCCGTGTCCATCGCCATGCTGGGCAGATTCGGCGGTTTTGGCGGGGTTGCGTGTGTACGAGTAGAAGCAAAGAGGGGTCGTGGTGCAGGGCTGCGGAGTATGTTTGCGTGCGGGATGTGTTGCTCTGATGGCGTTGCGGCGGAAGCTACCGTACGATTAGCGCACGAGTGCCAAGCTCCATTATCACCGACGTCCATTCATCGGAACGACCTCACTAGAGCAGCATACGACCCTCCAGCAGCCATTGAACGCCGCAACTATGCTGCCACTCCGCTGCGCTCGGTCGCCAGTGGCGCTGTCGGCCCAATTGCCCCCGATGCGCGTGACTATGCGGAACCTGTCCACCTCAGTCCGCCGCCAACAGCTCAACTCGGACGTCAGGATAACGAGGTAATGTGGGAAATGGCCTTATTGAGACCTAAGCGCTGACCTACATCTAGGACAGGAAAGCCTATTTTGACCGTCTCAGGCGGACGATCCTCGCTCGGAGGTACACAGACAGCCCGCATGCGCATACTGGACGACCCGCTCACACAAGACAGGATACACGGCCACAGTTTTCGGAGCGACCGGTTTCCTGGGCAGATATGTGGTGAACAGACTGGGTGCGTGGGATCACTTGCAAAAGGAGACATGTAACGCTAACGCCAGGAACAGCTCGCTCGGGATGTACGGTAGTTGTCCCCTTCCGGGAGGAGATGGCCAAGCGTCACTTGAAAGTCGCCGGAGACTTGGGCCGTGTCGTCTTTCTGGAAATGGACCTCCGAAACACAGCATCAATCGAAGAGAGCGTGCGGCACTCTGACATTGTCTACAACTTGATTGGTCGCGACTACCCCACCAAGAACTTTGATTTGGAGGATGTACATGTTGAGGGGACGGAGCGCATCGTCGAGGCCGTCGCGAAATACGACATCGACCGTTTTATTCAGGTTTCGTCGCACAGTGCACAGCTCGACTCGCCATCGGAGTTCTACCGCACCAAGGCCAGGGGCGAGCAAGTAGCCCGCTCCATCTATCCAGAAACCACCGTCGTCCGGCCCGCGCCAATGTACGGTTACGAAGACCGTCTTCTCCATCGTCTGGCTTCTCCTGCAAACATCATCACTTCCAACCACCTCCAAGAACGCATCCGTCCCGTACACGTCATCGATGTCGCCACGGCCCTCGAGCGCATGCTCCACGACGACACCACCGCCGCAGAGACTTATGAACTTTACGGCCCCACGGACTACTCCATGGCCGAGATCAACGAGCTCGTCGAAAAGGAAGCAATGACGTCGCGCCGCCACGTCAACATCCCCCGCCGCATCGCCAAGCCTATTGCGTATTACGCCAACAAATTCCTCTGGTGGCCCATCCACTCGGCTGACGAGGTTGAGCGAGAGTTCATCGACCAGATCATCGATAAGAATGCGAAGACGTTCAAGGACCTGGATATCGAGCCCGTGGAGCTGAAGAGCTTGACGTTTGAGTATCTAAAGGGCTACCGGAGCTCGAGTTACTACGATCTACCGCCCATGAGCGAGAAGGAGAAGAGGGAGGAAAAGAAGTATCTGCATGTCATTGATGACCAATAGACGTGTGTGGATGGGATATAGGGGAACAGAAAGCTTTGTAAATATCCCGGCTCCTATGTGGGTGGACAGCATCTGTAGAATCAAGTTCTTTTTTTTTCCTTGTATGAATGTATTACCACCTGCAGGTGGTCTTTCATGTTCTGAACGAAAGAGCATCTTTGCTATGAACTTGTACCACACGGCTTTGAAAGATATGGAATCGTCTATATTGAGTGGGGGGGGGGGGGGGGTATCACAATCCACATACGCCTAACAAACAATCGCAACAAAGCCTTTACAAACAACAACACCTCGACCAGACCACCAAACTCATCCCCTCTTGATCCCCTCCTTACGCGCAACCCCCAACAAATACTCCCTAACCAACGCCTCGGTACTCTCCGGATCATCCCCCGCCCTCCTCTCCTCCCAATGCCTCCAAACCTCCAACACAACCTCCACAGCAATCAAGGCAATAATCGCCCACTCAAGCCTAAGCCCATGCTTCTCACTAAGCTGCTCCCTCAGCACGGCCGCAATTTCCTGCGCAAACCCAATCTTCTCGTTAAGCACCCTGATGCGGACACCAACATCGAGGGCGCGCCCAACCTGATCGTAGTACTCGCCGAGGCCGAGCTCGTGGCGGCTGTCCCAGAAGATGTCGGGCAGGGAATCGGTGAGCTCGGAGTAGAGATTGAGTTGGGCGCGCAGGGAGAGGAGTTCGCCGGTCTTGCGGAGGATGAAGGAGCGGGTGAAGAGGGTGAAGCGCGGGGAGAAGGTGGGGTTGGAGGCGAGCATGGTGGGGATTTCGCGGGTTGAGGCTTGGTAGGCTGAGAGGAGGGTTTCGAGTACGGCTAGTTTGGTGCTGCGGGCTAGGCCCGAGGAGAAGGCGATTTTGGCGAGGATGGTGTCGACTTCGTGGCGTTGTTGGTCGGTTGCTGGTGTGGGGGGTGGTGGTGCTGGTGAAGATTCGGGTTGGGTGGCTGGTAGGAGGGTGTCGGATGTGTCTTCTGCTTTTGTGCCGAGGACTATGGTGTCGCCGACTACTTCGCTGGTTTCGCGGCTCGGGTCTTCGAGGTAGTCTAGGTCTTCGGTTTCGAGGAGGTCGAGGTGAGGGCCTTCTGCAGCGGAGGGCAGGGTCTGGTTGACGAGCTTGAGTGCTTCGCGTTCGCGGACGTTCCATGTTACGACGGTGCCTGAGGGGAAGATGAAGATGTCGCCTTGCTGGGAATCTTTGACTTCGGATGGTCGGTCCGAGGTTTGCACGTGGAGGACCTGGGGGTACAGGCCGGTCTGGAAGGGATCGAGCTCGTAGCCTTGGGCTCGGACGAGTCGCGCGGCGGCAGAGATGTCGTATGTTTCGGCAGCGCAGTAGGCCGTCACGGTCTTGGTCTCGGCGTCGGGGTCGATGAAGCGTGTCCTTCCTCTTGACTTTATGAAAGCGCGCGACCTTTGCGCCTCTACTGCTACACTTCGTAATGACGACGTTTTGGTAGCATTCTTCCGCGCTCCTTTGCGATTTCCTTTTTGCTGCGCCCCTTTTACCCCGTCTTCCTTCGTGGCAGCCGCATCCTGTTTCTGGGTGAAGTCAAACACCTCTCCATGGCTGCGGGTAGAGGAGAATGGTCGGTTTGCGGGGATGCGGAAAAATCGAGGGGTCTGGGATAGGCGCACGGCGGGAGCAAGACATGAAGTCAAGCCAGGGAGGGTCAAAGGTCGGAGATGTATCATCGCCAGCGTAAATGTACCTCGAACATGTTTTCAGCAACGGTGGCTGGAGGAGACAGTGTACAAACTTGGAAGTTGTAAAATTCTTGACCGAGGTGAAGCGTGCGTTGCGGAGGAAAGCTAGAGCTACCTACCTACCTAGACCCTGCACGTGCACGCATCATCGTCACCACCGAACTCACACTCTCGACTGAGTACGCGCCGGAGCTTTTGCAGGTCCCTACCACACCGCCGCAGCTCATGCCGCCAGCATGGCTGCGGAAAACACCCAAGACGAACAGCGTACGCCGGTGCGCGACCGGTCCAAGCTCGAAAAGGTGGCCAGTGAAGGGAAGGAGAGCGTCGAACAGGACTCAGATGCGGATGAGGACGACGACGACGACGACGACGAAGCAGAGGAAGAGCCGAAACTCAAGTACAGTCGCCTGACGAGTAACTTGGGCCCCGTCTATCGCAATGGCGACGCGACCAGCACCTTCACGGTCGCGGGGGACAAGATGGTACGGTTACAGCTTCATTCAAGCTTCACACAGTACTGCAAGCTGTAGGGCATATGCTTACTCTGTATATAGATAGTAGGCACGCATAATGGCAACATCGTGAGTCTCGCAAGCTTCGCAAGCATCTATGGGCCTACTAACCTCGATAGCACGCCCTCAGTCTGCCTGCCTTCCAGATCCTCCGCACCTACAACGCACATCCCGCTGCTTCAGTGACGGCACTGTCCGTGTCGCCTTTACTCGCCTCACAACCGTATGTACCATCTGCCGCAGACCTCCGGTCCGCCGACCAGCCCAATACGCCATCGCGCCCGTCAACTTCAACACCAGGCAATGCATCCTCCCCTCGCACGCCGCGACACGCCCCTGTACCCGCGACCCCCTCCAATCAGATATACATAGCTTCCTCCTCAATAGACGGACATGTCTGTGTATCTTCGCTAGTCGACCCCAAGGATGTCACGCTGCGGAATTTCGGCCGCCCCGTCCAGGCAGTTGCGCTCTCGCCAGACTACAAGAACGATCGCTCATACCTGTCTGGAGGTCTGGCTGGGGAGCTCATCAATACAGTGGGGGGGCCGATAGGCGTAAAGTCGAATGCCAACACGAGTTCGGCCTCACAGACAGCCCAAGGATGGCTAGGCGCAATCGGCCTAGGTGGACACGGCGGCAAGGATACCATTCTGCACGCTGGAGAAGGGGCCATAAGCGCTATCAAGTGGTCCTTATCCGGCAAGTTTGTGGCCTGGTCCAATGAACACGGCATCCGCATCATGCGGACCGACCTCCACCTCGACAGCGCGGATTCAGAGTGCGCATGGAAAAGAATTGGCTTCGTCGAAAAGCCAAACCGTCGCGCATGGCAAGACATGGCCGGCGTCTGGAAAGCTCGGATCGAGTGGGTCGATGACCGCTCGCTCGAATCTGACGACGATGCTATCATGAGCATGAACGGCCACCATTCTGCCGACAAAACCGAGCGTACATTGCCGCACAACCGGTTACCGCAATCTTCCAAAGGCACCAAACGGAACAAGTTCGAAAAACTCATTATAGGATGGGGGGATGCCGCTTGGATCGTTCACATAAAGCCCGGGGGAGCTGGCGTCGGTCGAGATGTGGGAGAGAGATCAGTTGGAAGCGCTGAAGTGGTTCATTTGTATGTTTTCGTTTTCCTGCCTACCTGCATACTGCTAACCAGATCACAGCCTTCGTTTCGACGACTGTATTGTTTCTGGGATTTCGCTCTATACCCCTTCTTTGCTTCTTGTTCTTGCATATCGGACACGCGACGATGACGATAACCCCGTCTCCGGACCTGAGACGACGCCCCGAGGAGGGAGGCATCGACGCACAAATGGTCTCCAGCCTGAGCTCAAACTTATAGACGCTGCGACCTCGGACGAGGTTGAGGTGGATTCCTTAACCGTGAGCAGATTCGAAAGTCTTTCGGCTGCAGACTATCATTTGGGCACTCTGTACGTGCCGCACCCAAAGACGATGACTCCAGCGCAAAGAAGCGCACTCGAGGCCATTGGAGGTGGTATATGGGATGTTGGTGCTAGTGCCGCGCGAATATTCAGCTCCGGGGCAAGCGTGATGAACATCCCGATTGGTTCTGACAAGCCGCCATCAAAAACGCCGTCCATGTCTTCTGCGAGTGCCGGAAACGCTGCCGGTTCGATATCTGGCAAGCGTCAACAGCAGGCTCATCCGAATGCTGCCACGGCTGGCTTGAAAGTTTTCATCCAGAGTCCTTACGACTGCGTTCTAGCCATCAAGCGTGAACTCTCGGATCACTTCCAGTGGGAGCTTGATCACGAAAACTACAAGGACGCATGGGAATTATTAGAAGACCACCCTGAGATCATTGCTTCTGTTTTGCAGCAACCATCAGAAGGATCTCCAGCTGGGACGCCGGTAAAGCGACAAGGAAGCCTACACGAGTTCTTTGCAGACGACAGCGCGTCTCAAACCACGCTATCTGCTACCAAGGCGAACCAGAACTCTGCAGTCGAGAAAGAAAAGCGTCGTATTGGAGACCTATGGGTACAGCAGCTGGTCAGTTCTGGCGACTGGAAACAGGCTGGCAAAGTTGCTGGTCGTGTACTCGGTACTTCCTCTCGGTGGGAGCACTGGGTATGGCAATTTGCGCAGTCGAATCACTTCAATGAGATCTCTCCGTATGTCCCGAAGAAGCCTATGCAGCCGCCATTGCCATCGATGGTGTACGAAGTGATACTGGGTCATTACATCATTCGCGACCGGATACGCTTCAAACACCTGCTGGAGGACTGGGACCCGGATCTGTTTGACATTAACAGTGTCATTGAAGCCATTAAGAGCAAGCTTTCTGCTGGCGACGTTACCGAGGAGTCTGTCGAAGGCGACGTGCAAGGTCGAGATTGGCGCATACTGCAAGATGGCCTGGCCAAGCTGTTTCTCGCGAGCGGTCGGCAGAGAGAGGCCCTACGTTGCTACATTCGCCTGCAGAACGCGGATGCTGCCATGACTCTCATACGCGACTTCCATCTCGTGGAAGCTGTGCGAGATGACATTCCTGGCTTCATCATGATGGGCGTTTCCAAAGAGCAAATGAAATCGGCAAAACTGGATGAACTGGAAGAGGCTTCAGCAGAAGCTATCGACGCTCTGGTCGAGGAGGGTTGTCGCGGTACGGTTCCGGCTGACGATGTCGTGAGTCAATTACAAGCGAAAGGAGCGTCGTTTAGGCCTTTCTTGCACTTTTACCTACGGAAGCTCTGGAAGCCCGAGATGCACGAACGTACCGCGAAGACAGCCAAGGAGCGGGTGGCTGAAGACCGTCTGGCGGCCGATGGCAAGATCGTTGCAGAGGAATTCGCAGAACTTATGGTCGAACTCTTCGCCGAGTATGACCGACCGTTACTGATGGAGTACTTACGCAAATCGCAAAGCTATGATCTAAGCAAGGCAACGGCAGAGTGTGAGAGGAGAGAGTACATCCCAGAGCTTGTGTGAGTATCATGTCGATCAGAGACATCCAGTCGGAAGGCTAATATCCGCAGACATATCCTCTCGAAAACAGGCCAAACGAAACGCGCCCTGTACCTCATCATTGAAAAGCTCTCCGACGTCAGTTTTGCCATATCATTTGCCAAAGAACAGGACGATCCAGACCTGTGGAACGACCTATTAGAATACTCTATGGACAAACCCCACTTCATCCGCGGACTACTCGAAGAAGTAGGCACAGCCATAGACCCCATCAAGCTCGTCCGCCGCATCCCCGAAGGTCTCGAAATCGAAGGCCTACGCGACGGCATCGGGCGTATGGTGCGCGAATACGAAATCCAATACTCCATTTCCGAAGGTGTGGCGCGCGTGCTACGTGGCGAAGTTGCGGCTGGCATGGACACTTTGCGCGCAGGGCAGAAACGCGGCGTCCAGTTCGCAGTCATACCTTGTGACGACGGGGCTCCGGACCACGGAAAACATCGTCATGCTAAAGGGCAGATTGATATCGAGCCTAGAGGTCTCGATCCAGCGACGGCGGCGAAAGCTACAGCTCGAACAGACAACAACAACAACAACAACCGCACAGCCGCATCCTCGACAACCAACACACCAAACCCCGATCCCGCACCCGCAGAAGCACCAGAAGGCGAAGCGCCACCGGGCCACTGCGTAGGCTGCCACCGCCCCTTTACCCTTCCCACCGCCGAAGAAGAAGCCGCCACCACCAGCATGGACGGCGGACCCACGCCCCTCTCCCGCGATACGCTCGTGGGCTTTGCGTGCGGCCACGTCTTTCACCTCAACTGCCTCCTGCCCAAGACCAGTGCGAGTGCGAGTGTGGCTGCGGGCCTGCAACAGCAACTTGCGAGCGATGCGCGCGAGTACGCCGACGGCCGGTGGACGAGGAGTGTGGGGGCCAAGGTGGCGCATGCACATGTTATTAAGAAGGCGGTTGGGAGAGGTTGTGTTGTTTGTAGGGGGAGGGCGCTTGTTGGGGGGGAGTAGGATGTTGGAGGGCGAGAGGATGGGGGTGTATTGTATATATGTGTGTGGGAGCTTGGGGAATGAAGGGATGTTTTGGTGTTAGTATATTAGGGGGGCGGGGGAGGGAGGGGAAATTTGGTATCTTTGTCATGCGTGTCGTTAGATGGGTTCGTACCACCCACCTACTATGTGAGTAGTTATAAGAGATTTTTTTTGGGTCTTTTTTTTGGGAAGTGATTGGTGGTGGTGCTGAAATTCACTGGCATGGCAACTTAACTTGAGTGATTGGGTAACTTTTTGTTATATGTGGGTCGTGTGCGTGGGAGTAAGGGGCGGAGAGGGAAGGGATTAGGCCAAGAGGTTTGAGGAAAGATTTTTTTTTCGGAAAGGTGGTGGGGATGGAGTATATGTGAGTTGGAGAGGATGGGTAGATACATAATTGAATATTTGGTTGTGGGAAGAGGTAGTGGCGGTTGCATACGATATTGTCATCTTGTTCACTTCTTAAGGACACGGTCACTCTCTGTATGCTTGGAATCACATGGGTTTTGCATTGCATTGGAAACGAGTACGATAATCCACGAACGACGCGTTTTGGTTGGGGTTTCGGTACCGCGTGTGTGAAATCGGCTGGGCTCCTATCCGGTGTAAGAACAAAGTCACGAGCTCAACTTTTCATTCTTGTGAAATATAACTTCGTAGTTCATCTTTTGAGAAACCATAATCTATAGTCAGAGAAAATTCCTAATCAGGCTCGGTGGTTGCTCCTGCGCGTGAACTAACTAGACCCAAACTAGACACGGTGACGCACCAATTAACGCCGACGCATCTCCGGCAGCTCGTTCGGAAGGTTGTTGGCTGTAGACGAACGAAGCGTTTGCGCGCCTCTTCACAGCCTTTGGTAGTCTACGTCGCTGGGGAGGATGATTCTAGCAGTATCCCCGCGACTACGATATGGCATTTGAGGTCTCGTATGATCTCGAGAATGAGCAACAGTTCTGGGATGGTGAGAGCACTTCTGTAACCCCACCACCAACGTGCCCAAACTAACGCGCTACACAGAACTCGACGAGATTGTGTCGGCGCGCTGTCACCAACACGAGATAATCGACAACTCGCTGCGCGCCTTCCTCAACGTCACCACGAATTACATATGTAGGCGCCTTTCGACCTGTGCGCCGATCACCGTTGACCGCGAGTAGCCGAATACCTTCAGACCGACTTCAGTGTCGTGAAATGTATATTTCGCATGCTCGAGGGCGAGTTGTTTGCATCGAACAAGGAGTATGTGCGGCGGCAGATCATATACTGCCTCTTACAAGTACGTGTGGCGAGAGGCGTCGTGCATGGTTGCTGAGCGCATGGCTGATTTGTGCACCAGGAGGAGGACAACCCTACGCTCCACATCGTAGCCGCCTTTCTTCTGTACGACGCGCGCAACAGCCAAAATGACGAGATATTCGAGATGATGCACTCCGAGGGCACCTTTGCTCGACTGGTCCAGTTGGTACAGACCCGGGCTATACAAGAAGACACTAGGCTGCATCAATTGCTCCTTCAACTTCTATACGAGTCTTCGCGCGTTCAGCGACTGAATTGGGAAGACTTCAGTACGTCCGCATACTCCTCTCCCAGTCAGAGCAGCTGCTAATAGGACCTCGTACAGTGGCCGTGGATGACGCCTTCGTACTTTACCTATTAGAGATAATAGAAGGTGCCTCGGATGATGCCGACGATCCGTACCACTACCCCGTAATACGCGTCTTGGTAAGTTGGCTCTTCGAAGAATCTGACCTCGGGCTGACCGTGAGATAGCTGGTCTTGAATGAGCAATACCTGGTAGCCTCTACCAGTCAGCAGACTGATGGACGACCTGGAATAACCAATCGAGTCATCAAGGCGATATCAACACACGGCATGACGTACAAGACGTTCGGATGCAATCTGATTCTTCTTCTGAACAGGGAGTCGGAGACTTCCCTTCAGCTGCTCATTCTCAAAGTACTTTACCTTCTCTTCGGCAACCCCTCCACTGCCGAATACTTTTACACCAACGATCTTCATGTCCTGGTCGACGTGATCCTACGAAATCTCATCGACCTGCCTCACGACTCCCCTGCGGCCAACGCCTTACGACACACGTACCTCCGCGTCCTACACCCCATCCTCACGCACAGCCAAATCAGCAAACCGCCACACTATAAACGCGACGACCTACTGCGTCTCCTCCATCTCCTCGTAACGAGCGGTAACCACTTCGCGCCCGTTGACGAAACCACCGTGCGACTCGTCAACCGTTGCACCAGCGTACCATGGTTACACCCACCAGCCGCCCCCGCCCCCGCCGCGCATCACAACGGCCACAACAGTACCACACACTCTCCGGTCGACCATGTGGCCAATGGACAGAAAGAGTATGCGCGACGGGCGCTGGGCATGACGGTGCAAGACGGTGGGGAAAGCTCGACCAGCGTGCTCGAGATTGCGGGCCATACTGCGCAGCCTGGCGTACAGACGCCGAGTATGTCGAAACTGGCGCAATAACATCTCTAGTTAAGCATCGGGCCCTTTTTTTTTCTTGGAGTCTTGTGGACGTTGGGCCCTCCATGGCATTTTAGATGTTTATCTGTTCGTCACTGGAGTGTTAGGGCGGGTTGGGGGGCTAGGGGGGTTGTCGGTAGTTTTGCTTTTTAACTTTGCATGGATTGGAGTTTTTCTTTTTTCTCTGGGGTTACTACTTTTTTAGTTGTGCTCTCCTTCGAATCGGATATTATATACCCGCCCCCCCACAAATTTTTCGTTCCTTGTTTATCTGAGTACTTTTTTTCTGTCTTTCTTTGGGGTCATTTGGGTAGAGAGAGAGACATAACTCGATCCTTAACAACATGTGTGGTTATGTTTAGTCAGTTGACGAATTATAGTGTGCTATTTGTTTTTTGGGTGGGTGGTGGGGGGAAGGGGGGGATTTTTTGTCTATCTGTTACAAGACAAGCTATGGAGGTTTATCTTATACCGGTACTTTCCTCTTGTGTTCCTTGTACAAACGCAAACGGAAATGAAAAGGAAAACGAAACAGTGTGCTGTGTGTGGGATGTGGGGTGTGGATAGGGGATGGGGGAAGTGAAGAAGAGGGGAGGGCTGGCTTGGTGCGTCCTGGGATAGGGGATGGCGGATAGAGGATGTAGGAGGAGTGAAGTTTGCGTATGGTAAGGAGATAAGTATGCGAGCAGCTTTTCTTTGGCAAAAAGAAAAAGAAAAAAAAAGCGCGAAGGTACCTAAGCCATGACGTCAGCCATGGAAGACATTTTTTAAAGTTATACCGGATGTTTTCTTATTAGTCCACCTAGGTTATAGCGTTTGACAAACTGAACAACACACAATGCGTACCGTACAATAGTAAATACCAAGTCCAACCTCACGCCTCTGGACCAAAGGAAGCTAACCCAATACCGTACCCACCCATCAACAACCTACCCAAGTCCAAGAAAATCCCCATTATGCACACCCTTGTGCAACGCATTCTTCCTGTACCTACTCACGTGCTACTGTAACCGTTACATCTCCTTCCCATTCCGGTTCCGCTTTACCTACCGGCGCCGCCAAGTGACGGCCCCCTTGGCTAAATACATTGGCTACCACAGAGCCTCATCACATCTCAGATCAATCTATGCGGGTAGATATAAAATGAGATTTGCGACTGCGGGCGGGCGTCCCCGCACGGCCGCGAGCGCCATAGCCGCAACGAAGCATTTACCGGCGCTCGGGAGTTGTGACGTGGCGGCTTGGAAATCGATGTGGCATTGCTTGCTTCCTCGGATGGTGTCTTGTGCGGAGTCCGGGCTGTCGTTGAGGTTGTTTGTGCATACTGGTACTGGGACCGTATGTTTGTTACAAGAATTCTTTCAGCTGGGGTTTCCATAGGCTTCCTTTTCTACTACTTACGGTGACGTTTTCCGTAGTGGGTACTGTCATTCCAGTACGTCATACCGGTACATCAACGTCGCTTTCGATCTAATCACACACATTTTCCATCGCCATCGCCCCAATACAGCGGTACAAACCAGCACCTCCACCTCCACCCCACACATCCCATCCGATCCCAACACGCATGCGCATGGCAATGTGACATATCCATCCATCCATTGTCCCACCACCAACCCAACAAAAACTCCAGATTAGTCCGCATAAACCTACCTCGTGACCTACCCTATCCAGCGCCGCCGCCACCATCGTCATATATCCCGGTCCAAAATTAGGTACGTACATACCTACCTGCTGCACTCAATCGCGAACCCAAGATTCCAACAAGCTCAAGACAATCAATCTTGAACCCCACCGGATCCAACATCTCGGGTTGTGCAGATACCCTAGCTCCTGGGCAAAAAAAAAAAAGGTTTGTTCAAAAGTGCCAGATTACCGTCCATGCTTGGCACGAGGCTGAGGCTGACAACAAGAAAACTGCCGTGCCGAGCCGGCTCATCAACGTCAATCAATTTCTTGCTTGACTTGCGGGCGGCGGAATAGCTTGGTATGTCTTTGTTGCGTGAATATTGCGGAATTTCTCGGCGTTTTTTTTGCGCAGTGCGAGGTTACTGGTACATGGTACATCCACTGCAGGTTGCTGCCCGAGTGCTTGGCGGGTGAAAGAGTGCGACAGCGGAAAGAGCGGTACCTAGGCACCTAGGTAGGATTTTCCTGAGTAACGGGCGGACTTGGTCATCAAGGTGCTTCAACACAATATGTTCGGTAGATACTTGCAAGTAAAGACTTTTTTTTCTATTTCGTGCAATCCGTAAACTGATGCTCAACCCATATCGAGGAGCTCCCTGCGCCTACGTGTCTCGAAAGGTTTCGATCAGAGATATATAGAGTTGGGGGAGTCCCTCGATGTTCCTCCGTACGAAAAAAAAAGCGTGTAGAAGCCGAAGCTTCGAAAGTGTAGCAATGGAATCAGAATCAAAAGCAAATCCAAAGTATGCTGCGTGTCAAGACGTTTGAATCATATGTTCGCATGTCGTGCTCCAGACGCCACGCCCAAAAAGTCATAAGGAGAAAAAAATAGCGAGAAAAAGAAAGTCGGTGACAAAAGAAGCAGCTTACACCATTCTCTCCGGAGTGTCAAGATACTCACAGGACACCTGCCGTGAAGGGGCCCTACTAGGGACGCGAGTTGGTGCTTGCGACAGTGCTTCCGGCGTAGCATCGCCGAGTTTACCCTTCTCGCTTGTATCTGCCTTGGAGAGTCTGCGAACAAACTCTGCCTTTGCATGTTCGCCGTTCGCGCAAGGCAGGTGCCATCTAGAGATGACCATGCAGATGCATGAGAGCATCAACGTGCTGCCGGACCACATCTGGACAGTGATGTAGGTCTTGTATTGTGTGATGAGATGGCCAGCTATGACTGGGCCAGCGAGGGCTGGGATGGCGGCGAAAGTGTACATCATTCCCGTCCAGTGGCCAAGCTTCTTCTTTGCGAAGTGCGTGGTGCCCGGGGCAGTGTATGAGCAGTTGAGGATGTTGCCGATGGATGCGGGAGGAAGACCGATGACTATGCCAGAGAAGACACCAAAGACGACGCAGAAAGCGATAGCTTCCGACTCTGTTCCAGCCAATGTCCAGAGAATCAATGTGAGAAGCGACGCAACGAATTGAGAGCCAATATGCATGTTGAGCGCACCGATCTTGTCCGAAAAGTGAGCGAGGAGCATCCTTCCGATGGTGGAAGCTCCATTCATGATGACGAGGAGCCAGAACGTCTGCAGAGGCACGTTGGTTGTCTCGGTGTTTGAAATTGATACACCGGTCCGGCTGCGGGTTCCGAAGCCGCGTACTGCTGCCCACTAGACTATATTAGCTGATGTTATTGTTTGAAGAAGAAGAAAAAGAGACTCGCCTCTTCCAGGTTGAAGAAGATGGGATAGAAGCCAAAGAACATGAACGCAACGGCAGCGGTAAACCAGCACCAGGCCTTGTTCTGGAAAGCTTCCGTGTCAAACCACGTCCTGAGTTTGCCCCAGCTCTTCGGTTCGTGATGCTCATGGGCTGGGTCCGGCGTGCAGAAGATGAAAGAGTAGATGCATGTCACTGACGTAAGAGTTGCAACGTAGCGTACGGCGTTGTTGAAGCCTACGGATTGGATCAGGAAGCGCAGCATGCTTGGATAGATCACTCCGGCAACACTGGCACCGCAAGCTACGTAGCCTACAGCAAGGCCTCTGCGTTTTGGGAACCATGTTGAAGCAACTGAAGTCGTGTCAGGAGGGAACCAAGAGATACGGATGTCATCCCTTACCTTGAGAGCTGGATACGAAAAAGGTGCCCATTCCCAAGCCGACCACGAGCCCTTGGGTCGCCCAGATGGTACCAAAATTTCCCAGAGCCTCGAAATCGCTGGGATGCACAACAGAGAGCATGAACAAGCCAAAGGGTACCAAGAAGGTGCCGCAACCGATCACCTTGCGAGAGTGTCCAGCATCCAGAAGACGTCCGACGACATTTGAGAGGAGAAGGACGATGAAGGATTGCGTTGATCCGATGAGGTTCAATTCGAGTTGATCGACTCCTCGTAGCGAGTGGCCGACGTAGTACGAAGACCACGTCCCGTAGGCGTTCACGAGGCCCCAAGAGTTGAACATGAGGAAGAAGCAGCCCAACAAGCAGGCATAGGCGCGCCATGATCGAGGCCAGTCCGGCTCTTCGAGTGTCTCCACCGAAGGCGAACGTGATAGGTCTTCCATAGAATTGGTCATGGTGGGCGCTTCTGAAAGGGCCAGCGTTCCTTCGCCGTCCTTTAGGGTCTCTCTATCGAGAGTTCGGAATGTTGTCATTATGGCGGTGATTTCTGGAGGTGTAAAGCCGAAGGGTTGATGACAGAAAGAGCAAACAATAAGTTTGGGAAGGTGTTTGGCGATAAGGTGCCCAACACAGACAGCACGTGTTGAAAGGGGGCGCTCAAAGGGACGCACTGATAACGAGACGAGTCGTAAAACGGACCATAGTCCAAGCGGCGGAGGTCGAGGTATAAGTACGGTCCTCTTGTGTAAGCACGGATCTGGGGTACCTATGGCCTCAGGATGTTTGATCGATAGAGGGGCGCCTCCACAGCTCCACCTCTGCTCTAGGCACGCGCATAGTCTCCGCGTAGAGTGTGGCTCTCTGGTCCATAGTGACGTGGTAGTCAAACCGGTCGTGTAATGGGTGACTGAATGCCGCACGCACAAGCAACGCAAGGATACAGGACCAAGAAAGGCCAAGGCAATACGGGCTCTTGGGCTCCACCAGCGGTATGGTAGAGCTGGTTAGTGTTGGGAGGCTCTAATGATCCTGCTGCCCGAAGCCTATAGCCGTGCGTGCCCAGTACCCAGAGGATCTGCGGAGGCTGATGCAAAACTCCAGCGTTATCTTAGCGTTTGAGTTGCCCCCACGATGAATGGTGTTGAGAAGAAATGCCAACAGCAACATGCTCACAGGGAGGCGGTTACTGACTACTTGTGACCTCACTCGTTACAACGTCGTCATTCCTTCCATCTTTCTGTGCGTAACGCTCGGTCGGGCGAGGACCTACCACGGTACATAGCCTGTGTACCTCATCTCCACGAACCCCATGTGCAGATTCGAGATTGCTTATAGGCTGTGCATACTTGGCCCGTTCACAAAAAAAAGGAAATTCCGGATGAATCAGGCCCGTCATCGTCCGTGATAGGGGTTGAGGCGCTTGCGTAGGTACACTGGCGGAGCGGGCCTTGGCGGAAGCCCAGCGGGAGGCATGATGAGGCTCGACGGCCGGATGTCCCACAAAGCCAAGATAGTACTCAGGCAGTGATGTACATTCCGCCTTGGCCGACCCAGTTATCGTGCTGGATTCGTGAATGAGTACCTCCCAGGTGCTACCGCTGAGCCGGCAGAAATGCTGGGCAGTATCTGGATATGAGCATATTCCACCGCCGATATAGAGGCCTGGGTGTCGAAGCGGGCCAAGCCCGTCGAGAAACATGAGCGCGGAGTACCCGAAGGGGACGGAGGAGGACGTGTTTGACCTGCGTCCAAGTCCGGTTGTCCAGGACCGAAACACGCTAAACTTGGCGACGTAGGTAACAAGATCGACCGGTCTGTTGCTTCGTTATCTCCAACTCCAACACAGCCACATTCACTTCCTACTTGTTTGACGACTTGGACACGTGCCAAGCATTACTACCTTTGCTGCGAAAGGAAGTGACTCATCGTTATCTCCAACTAAGACATTGAAAGGGGGAGCCCCGTCGCATTGGGTATCAGACGGAGTCGGGGCTGCGGGAACGTGCGGTTGTGGCTGACACAAGGCCTCCGCCCTGCATCGCAATGACTCGTCGTGTTCCTCTCCGTGCTTGGGCCAAGGGAGAATTCGTATTTGACGGTCGAGACCGACGACGCGCGGAATCGGGCTTGAGCGCTTGGAAAGAGTAGTGTGTATGGAATGTGTCGGGCGGTTAGACAGCGGTGGGAAGCGACTACGGTATGCCAAGATGATTTGCAGCCAGGAGCAATTACGCGTAATCGATCATGTGCCACCCTCCGCTTCGAAACGAGCAATTCTTATCTACAACACAGCCAAGACCGGCATGTTCCTAGAAGCGTACAGATGTCTTGTCAAAACGCTGCCCAAGGGCGCTGAAACAAACAAAGATGCATCCCGCGGAGGACCGTGCTGGACATTACACACACTCGATGCCATCTAAATTTGCCAACACCATACCACTGGACTTGTTGAGCGCCGCCACCATCGCGGTCGTTTTTCCAGTGCTACGACTAGTATACTGTGATGAGGGCAAGTATATGTGTCGAACCCTGCAGCTATATTCACTACGTCACAAGCGTTCCGCGGCAGTCCCACAGGAAGACACTCCAAAACTTAGCAATGTCTATCAATAAATCTCCAAGGGATATCCGGTAACGGAGCAGCGCGTCGTCATCACATGCACAAACACGGCTAACAGAGCTAGTAAAGATCAGACAGAGTTTGTATACTCAATGTAGAACACTATGCTGAAGTACAGCTTCACTGACATCCATGGATATACTCGGACCTAACTAGTAACCCCACACTGTTACGGACCGATGTCCATCTCTTCAAGTTTATACGAGCGCAATTCTGACTGATTGACCAGTGTTGTCACTACAGAACCGTACCAGACAGCTCGACCTTGCCAGAACACTAGTGAACAGTAGCGTGAGATCATCGTTAATATATCTTGACCTGCACCGGAAAGGGCATACCCGGGCTTTGGTATAGTACATACTACGTCAACTATTGCGAGTCCACCATTGCAAGTCAACAACAGCAAACCAAATCTATCCCGAAACTCCACACATTTCCTAAGCCCACGCAAATCCACTAGCCACTCTTCCTCACTCACCTTATTTTCCTCTCTAGTACACCTCCGCTCTTCCGCAACCCAAGCCAGGCATTCCTGCCCAACACATAAACTTCATCGACATGCACCGCTCCCCACCATGCATACTCCCCCTAGTCTAGTCTCACCACAAGCTCAGCCGTGAAAAACAAGCAAGAAGGCGGAATGCCACGAGATTATCCCCTCGCAGCTCCTTTAGCAAAATGCCCATGGAATCGCTACCTACACCCCGCTAAAGAAGCAAAGTAGAAAGAGGCTAGCAATACCCATATCTGCTAGATGATCTAAGTCACGGGCGGCGCTAGCGCGTAAATTTGATAAGCAGCGGTGAACAAGACGACGAAGAAAGAACACATACATAACCATCCTATGCACAAGGTAGACAAGACACAAAAAAAACTATAACTTAAGTTATGTAAACTTCAAAAAAAAAAGGTGTACATTCTAACAACAGGATTATCATATCCGATACAGACAAAGTAGCTACTTACATTTCGTTTATCCGTGTACCTATGCTACGAGTACTTACTAGAAAAAAAGCAAGAAACCAATCTTTATTAAACACGATCGAATAGGTAAGCGTACCTAAAGAATTCCTGCCTACGCTACATAAACTTTCACGTTGTACTACCTCGCCTTATAATCCATTTTGGAATCAAATATTTATCTCTTTGCTGTTCCTACCATCCTACCATCCTACCATCCTACCATGCAATTCTACCTATTCTAACAATCAACCTCTTCCAATTCCACCACCACGAACCCACCAGCCAACCCACCCTCTTAGAAAAGAAAGCCCTACATCCTACCTCCCCCAAGCAAATCCCCTCCCCTTTGTAACGGGCTGAGCCCGAGGTCACATGACTAGGCTGCTGGCCTAGTCGCCCCCTTCCCTTCTGTCTCCCACCTTGCCTCAGCAATGCGTGAACCGTGCGCGAACACAAACAACATGAGATGGCAGCCACCTTCTCTCTTTCCCTTCATCTCGACTGTAAATAGCATCTGGGTTAGGTAGCTGGAATACAGTGCCTACAGACCGTTCACACCCCTCCTCTCTCCCTTTCCCTCCCCCCATCCCCCACTCAATCAAATCGCAAACCCAAACCAACCTAACCCATCCATCCACCCATCTTCCCCAACAAACAAACAACAATAGTGAGAAAAAAAAGGGCAACATCACACATACATACATACCTAGTCACACATCCTCGTAACATGCAAGAAAGCAACAAAACAAAAACAACCATTCAATTCCAAAGATAAGAAAAAGATGGGACGAGTGGGGGATAATACACAAAAAGTAGTAGAAGTTTCCATGCTCCAGGAAAACAAGGGGGACGCTGGGTGGACGTATATATATATCTTATATTGTCGAAAGCCACCCAAGATCGAACGCCAAATTACATCCGTCATTCCAAACCCACCAAAAAAACCCCTCCCTCCCTCCCAAGCACAAAGCGAGCCACGCCACGCAGCCCCCACACCCCAAACCCAGCACCAACCCTCTCAAACCCCCTTAATAGCAACCGTCCGCTCACTATTCAACTTCGACGCATTCCTCTCATGACTCTCCTTCTTACAATCCTCCAACCCCACACACTTATGATCCTCCAGCATCCGATGCTTACTACAATGGCGCCCCCCACAGAACCCACAGTCCCCAACAATGGGCTGCGCACGGTCCTTGCAGTCCTTGAACGAGCACTTGATTTTCTTGGGTGGCATACCGCCGCGGAGCGGCAGCGCAAGGTGCAGTGTTGCGTTGGGGAGGATGGCGTAGTCGGCGAGCGTGGTGTGCGGGGAGCTGAGGTGTTTCCCTGCGTGGACGATGCGCAGGTCCGAGGGTGTGGGCAGGTTGGTGCGGAGGGCTAGGAGGGTGCGGAGGGTGCTTATTGAGGTTTTGGAGGGGATTGTGAGGGGGATTGCTGGCGGGGGGGTGTTGGGTTAGTTATAGTTTTTTTGTTTTCTGGGGGTTTGTGTTGGGGAGAGGAGGTGTATGGGAGGGTGGTGGTGAGTGCGAGGGCGAGGCGCGAACGTACTGTTGGTGCCAGAGACGGTCTTGATGAAGATCTGAATCGTTTCTTCAGGCTCGGAGCTGGCCGAGCTCAGGCTCGAGATGCTACATGAGCGGCGCATCTTGGGCGTGTGTAAAAAGTGAGTAGGTAGGTAGTGAGCGGTTCGTACTCCGAGAGCGCGTTGCGGCGAAAGGATGATGAATGATGTAGTCGCCGAGGTGTGATGACGCTTGCGGCGGCGGCGGCGGCGAGGCGAGTTGACCCAGATGACGGTAGATAACGGGAGATAGTCCGTCGAGTCGCGTGCTCCAAGTAGATGGTAGGACAGAAAGTCAGGAACGAACGCAGGAGGCAACCAGGTTGTAGCGTTTAATAAGTACGGGAGAGCAGGTGAGAGTGTGTAGTGGAGGTAGGCTGAGTGATGGGTAAATGACTACCTAACGGTGTTGTTGCCTCAGGGCGGGCGAAGAAGTAATCGAGAACGAGCAGGTGATGAAAGGTGACGCAGACCGCTTCTTTTAAAAAGAAAGAAAGGGACCAAGGGCTAGTTAGTACGTAGTCAAGCAAAAGCAAGTCGCCGAATGGACAATGCCCATAAAAAGCCCACGCGCATGTGCATTATTGCTGGGTCGGATGAGCACTGCAACACACGACTCGAGCCGACATGCGTTCGCAGCGTCCGTCGCCTTTTTTCGCCTTTCGCTTTCGCCGCCCCAGCCCCCCGGCTGCAGGGCGGCTGCATATACTAGCCGCGCGGGTTCCACGGTATTCCATGGCAAGCCCTGCATGTGCATGAATCCGCTGGCGATACGATACCTACACAGTAGGAGAAGCTTCAGGAACAGAATATCTCTTTGAACAAGCTGCAACTTCACTGTTGTGTATTCGTATCGCTAAGCTCCCCCTCACAACATCCTTCCTGCGTGTACAAGCAGTCTACCCAGCAAGTCATGTACACTTCACCTCTCACCTGACATACTCACCCCCCAGAAACCCAACCTACTGCATGTGCCACGTCAGGTAGGTAGGTACTGGTAATCCGTACAATAACAATATTGTGACATATCCCAATCTAGATCGTGTCTCATGCACAACCAGGACCTCGCTTGTATCCGTATCCAGGGCGTGTAACACGTGGACGACAGCGCCTGGCAGCCGCTAGCCAGGTTGTGCGGGCTTGGATGGGGATGGGGATGTGCGACTTTATTGTGATCGCTACCTATCGATTTGTGGTCCTATGCTCTCCGCATTATTATTCCACCTAGGTTACTACGGAGTATATTATATACGACATATGTAGCACCAAGCGTCTAGCAGACACCACCAATTGTAGGACAAAATCTATCGGCTGGTACAACCAACGCTCGGATCGGGGGCGCCGCAGCTCGACCTTGGCACAGTACATTCCAATCGGGATTTCCCGCTGTTCATGCGACGGTACCATACCCGTGTTTTCTGCTTCTAGAAGCGTTGCATGTTTCGAACCATGAGTAGTGTCACATTCGCTCGATCTGGTTACCAAGGGTGGGTGCAGTGACATCTTGTTGATCGGTTGGTTGACCGGTCTGACAAGATATTGATTTATTGAATGGTACGCTACTATCCTACAAACCAAACCAAACCAAACCTCACAGCATACTCTTCGGGAAATCCTTCATAGCCTGCCTAACACCAAGGTCGCCGAGGATCTCCTCGGTGCCGCCGAGTATAGCATCGAATTTGTACGTGCGGTGGAATTGTTCGACGAACTTGCCCATGCCGCCTTGAGTTAGGCCTCTGCCGCCGAAGATGTTGACGGCCTCGTCCGCGATGTCGTGGGCTGCGCGGGTGGAGTAGGATTTTAGAAGGCCGATGGGGCCGCCGAGTAGCTTGGATTGTTGTGCGTAGGACATGTGTGTCATTTGGAAGGCGATGGATTCTAGCCAGGCTTGGTTGGCTTCGACGTGGGATATCATTCTTGCGAGTCTGTGCAAAAGGTGGGTGTTAGTTCGATTAGGTATCATCCGACGCGATACTGCAGGGGGGGACAGAGATGAATGGGGACTTACTTTTGGCGGATGGCAGGCTGCTCAATGAGCTTTTTGCCGAAGACGATTCGTTGGTTGCACCACTTGAGGCACTCCTCGACAATGCTTCGCGACTGTCGGATTACGGCGCATGCCATCATAAACCTCTCGTGATTGAAGTTTGCCATAATGACAACGAAGCCCTTGTGCTCCTGACCCAGCAGGTGGTTCACCGGCACTTTCGTGTCGTTGAACTCTACGAATGCAGTACCAGCGGTAGTGGAGTAGCTCGTCTTGATCAGCTTGGTCTCCACAGTCTCATCTCTTTCGATCAAGAGGACGGAGAAGCCTTTGTCGGTCTTGCATCCGACGACAAAGTAGTCGCTGAACATGCCGTTGGTGATCCACTTCTTCGTGCCGCGAACGGTGTAGTGCTTGCCGTCTGGTGACAGTGTGGCAGTCGTTCGTATCCCAGCGACATCCGATCCAGCAAAAGCTTCGGTGATGGCTAGACACATCTTCTTCTTGCCACTCAGCACCTCATTGACGACGCGCGTCTTCAACTCGGACTCCGGCATCCATTGCATCACGGCGGTGAGACTGATGGTCATCCCTGCCATGTTGCCGTCCTGGAAACCCCGCGCATTGGCTCGCACACTTTCTTGAACATGCACAAGGTCGTGTAGGTAGTCGAAGTCCTCGCCCTTGACAACGCCCAGCAGGTTCTTGCCGTGCAGATGCTTGCCAGGCCCAAGTCGCATGGCCAGCACGTCATTCGCTGCCATCTTGTCGATCAGCTCCTGGCTGATATATGTGCCGTCTTTCTCCTTCTGCTGCGCCTCGGGTGTGATGTGCGTGTCTACAAACTTGCGAACCTCGCGCTGCAGTGCCCGATGGCTCTGCTTGAAGTACGGGCTCTTGAACTGTGGTCGCAACCATAGCGGTTCTGCGTACGGTACCGGGCTCAGATCGCCCGGCTTATTCACAATCACCTCGGACTTCTCGCCTTCGATGGTGCCAATGCATAGTTCTTGGTACTTGTCCAGCACCTCTTGTCGGTGCAGATTGTAGAATGCGGTCGTCGCATCTTGTCCCGCTACTTGCTCGAGAACCACGGAGCCGCCAGGGTGCGCATCGACGAAATCGCTGAGGTCGTAGACTTTGTGGTCGATTATGCACCAGAGGTCGTCTGGCTTGTTGTGCGAACCGACCGATTCGCGCGTGAGAGCGGCGTGAGGCATGGCGGGCGGAAGAGGAAGGAATGCCGGGGGAGGGAGGAGGAGGAAGGAGACAGAGGCGAAGCGATCAAGTCACCAAAGTAGCAAAGACGTCGGAGTAAAGTGAAAGTTTGATTACATGACAGACTTGTCCACGAGGTACGACATGTCCAGTCGTCCATCATCCTTCAGCCTCGGCAATCCGTCTCCGCCGCGCTACCCTAAAACCTGGGGGAAGCCGAGGCACAAATAATAAGTAATCACTTCTCGGAAGCCCTTTATTGGCCGAACCGCTCCGCAAGTCTTCAACTTCGCAATATAAATCTACTATGTTGTACAACAGAAGCTCCACCCAAGTACTGCAAGCAGCAAGAGTCCACACCGGGGCCATCGGTCTGCGTTATGATTCTTGCCCGTAATCACACCACTACAGGTCAACGGAAAGCTGGCCGTCGGAGACAAAACCATCCGAGCTTGCTCATTTAACAAATTCCTCGAGCGCAGAAATTCTATCACTGCTCGATGCGGACGCATACTGGAGTCTTTTCTCAAGGCGTGGCCAGAAAAAATAGTGGCTGTTGCTAACCTGTTTCTGTGTCAATGCCTAAAACGGAAAGTTTTGATACCAGTTGTTCTCTCTGGAACCAAGCGTCCTGAACAACAGCTTTCGCTGATGCCCTGGCCGAAGGCTCCATTCTTAACATACTTCCAATGAGCGCGCCGACCCGCACAATGTCTTCCCGACTTAGATCCTCGCGCCTCTCTCATCAAAGTACATTTCCTCTAACCAGTCTTGAAGCGAGCAAGGGGAACTATTGTCCGAAAATGTTCCTGTTCCTTTCATGGCATCCCATTCCCTTTTCCAACGGTCTGGCAAATCTTCGTTGACTGTCTCAAGCATTTGGCGGACAAGGATCGCAGGTGTTGTCATGAAGCTGTCGAACAGCGGTTGTCCGACAATGAGCTCGAATAACTAGACAAAATCATCAGCCTTCCTACCAATGCATACCAAGACACTGTGTCCAAGATAGCTCAACCCACTAGACAGCCCATACTCCAAAGATCTACGCGGTAATCGACTTTATCTCTGAAGATGATCTCAGGGGCGCGAACAGGAAGTGGAGTGTTAAGCGCGCCAGGACGCTCGCCGCTTAAGAAAGATTGGCCAAAATCGACAATCTTGATCGATCTCAATGATGACTTAATATCTATAGGGTAGGAAGTGGGTTTGACAAGGTATCGGGGTACTCCACGACCTAGTGGCTGGCCGTCCTTTCTGTGAACAGTTCCTGTTTCGGGATATCCGAGTTTCTGGAGGAAATCCTCTTCTCGCAAGGCTTGTAGCGAAGGAATCGCGAATGCTAGGTTGCGGGTATGTAGATCTTGAAGATGATTTATTAGCAGAGATCATAGGAGTGGCTGACATCGTAGTGTTACCTGCATGCGCGATTCCCTGCTCATGAAGGACGCACAAACCAAGCAGAGCCTGTCTTGCGATAGTTTTCGCAAGCGTCCCGGGAAGCCTTTCGATGCAGGAATGCGCATCAAGGAGATCGGCCACGCTTGGGCCTAACAATTCTAATACAAGGCATTCATGAGTTCCGTTTGGACCACTGATCTGGAAGGAATCTTGCATTGTCATTAAATGTTGGTAACCAGGCTGGTCTGAGGGTGTCGCCGCTATTGTACGCAAGACGGTGGTCTCTCTATTGTGATGGTTTGGCTCAGATACTGCGATTTTTACAGCAACGTAGGTTTGATTTCTAGTAGCATGTCAGCTCTAGTTGTGTCAACGTATCGCAGAAAGCGAGACCTGGTATCGCGCGCAGCCCAGACAGTCGAATATCCACCCCAGCCCAATTTGTGGAGAACCTTGTACCTGCCATTATTCAGACAGTCTCCCAAGTGAACAGGATGATATCCACCCCTGTGGTAGCGATGCAGAGGCTCAGTATCAATGTCACAACTAGGTGTAGACCAATCCATCTGCGAACCGGGCTGAGCAGGTTGTGTGATCATGGAGAGAAGTGAACGTGAAGGCGCGAGTTCTGGCAAAAACAATTTGTATGCCACCAGTTTCTGGACTGATATGCTGCAAGGTCGAGCGCTTATCCTGGTGGCACTCATCCTTTCGCGCACACACGCGAGTTGAGCTTGCCTAGCTACTACAAAGCGAGTGGCAAGAAGGTCGGAATCTTTAGAAGTAACGCCAAGATAATTGTTAAACCAAAGTGGTGTAAAAGATATCGATTGAAATGTGATGGATTGCCCCATATACTATGGAGATTAGACCTAATCCGGTAGTATGTAGTTATCCATAGGATAGAATGCTACTAACGATATCCTCTATAAATGTGAGGATATAGAGTAGATGCTATCGTATTGCATAACTACTAAGCTAAGATCGGCGGAAACCCTACTATATATACTAGCTAAGCTAGCTATGTGACATTGCCCCCCTCCCCATAAGAATTAATGTTGAATGAGAAAGTGAAAGAAGAAGATATCGATTGAAATGTGAGGGGAGAGTCGGGAGACGCCCACGCCGCCTCTTCGAACTGCTCCCAGCTGGGGCATGCTCCTGGTATGTATCCGCCGGTTGGCATGCTCACCACCGAGATCCTGGCCACCGTCGTCGTCTTGGTCCACGACGCTGTCGCGGCGGTTGAGCTGGTCTCCCTTGGCCGTGTTGCTGCTGTCGTGCTCACCGCGCGGCTCCCGGTCGGCGTCGTTACGCATCGTGTCAGCGTCCGGCAGTGGTGCTACCTCAAACCACCGGGAGAACGGGGCGCCGCCGCTGGTCACGCCGCCCGGTACGCCTTTGAAATACCGTTGCGCCTTCACGGGGCGCGAGTGCGGGCGGTCGTTCTTGGTACGCCGGTGATGAGCGGCGCGGGCGTGGTCCCATACTTTCTCCTCCTTCGTCGACCCGGTGCAGATGAAATCGCAGTCAACGCACCGTCGGCCGTCCACGGCATCCTCCAGCTCTGCGAACTCGGTGAGCGGCTTGCCGTCGGCGTCGCTGTACATGAACTGATCGTACTGCGTCTTCAGTTTCCCTTGTCTGACAAGCTGCTCCACCTCGGTAACGAGCTCGTCGACCTGGTGGGGCTTTACGTATCTCCCGCCATGCTTTCTAAAATGTGGGCGGATGCCGCTCGGCAGGATGAACGAGGCGGGCATGCTCCGCTGCTTTGCCCTCCATCGTAGCCCCGGTGCAGATGAAGTCGCACTCCAGGCAGTGTCGGCCTTCCGCAGCTTCCTCCAGCTCTAGGAACTCGTTGAGCGGCTTGCCGTCGGAGTCGGAGTACTAAAACTTTTCATACTGAGTTTTCAGCTTCCTTGGCTCGAGAGCTGACAGGTTCATTCGTCGCCGTATCAGTAAAGGGGATGGTAAAGTTGAAGGTGCGTGTTCGACTGACGCGAGCAACAAGTCTTCGAAATTCAAGCTCGATCCGGAAGTCGTATCTGCTTTGTGACGCTGGTGTCGGTGCTTGGTTAACCGCCGAGCAATACGGTCTGGTTTAGGACGCAGAGCCATATGTACGAAGGCCAAGGTGAAGGCAGTCCAATGTTTTGCCTTCTTACCAGTCACCACTCCGGGCGGACGACAGAACTCGACACTGCCGTGACCAGTCTTGCGAGCAGGAAGAAAATTCCGAGCGCGGTGCTTGTCAGAACATACGTAATCCACAATATTGTTTCAAAGGGCTGGGGCGCACCGAGCGGTATTGCGCTCCCAAAGAACAACTGCTTTGACGATGCAACGTAGTTGATCAATGTCGAATCGGCCTTGCGCTGGCGAGACATGAACGTGCATGCCACAAGAGGTGTCGCATCGAAGGTCGAAATGCTTTCGGATGATGGTCCAGAACCGGTCGATTGTTGCAACCCAAGTCATATCTGCTTTGACAACGGGTGTCACAATCTCGACCGGGTCTGTTTGCAACTCATTAACAATTGTCAAGATATGATGACATCTGTGAACAGGAGAAGGGAAGTTGTTGAGTATGGCTCCGTGGTATTACTCAACTCCGTGGTGCCGCCAGCAATGTGCTTCTTCGAAAGAGACGCATATATGGTAATGTGCCACTGAGAACAGTCAGGCATCATCCGTAGTGAAGACTTTGCACACGAGGCTAGAGTCGAAAAAGTACTTTGGATACGACGTGCACGAGGGTAAGGTTAAAATCGCGCCTCTGAAGATGGCTCGCGTTAAAATCAGGGAGGCGGACATCTAGTGGAACCGAAGAAGAAGAAGTTGGTGTAAGAGATGTCGATGGAGAAGTGAGGGTAATGCCCCTCATATACTCTATGAACTAAGCCTAATCTAGTAGTATGTATTTCTTAAGATACTTCTTTAGTATTCTCTTCGTCACCCCTACTATATCCTCTATTGCTACTGCCATATCTCGGATAGATCCTTCCAACAAGATCAGGAGACAGCAAGGCAATATCTTAGACAAATAATACGCTCGAACTTAGCGCCAAAGCGTAGAGGAAAATGTAAGCAATAACAAAGTTTACAGTAAAGTACATAGATCGGACAATAGCAAATCGTCAAAAAAACCAGTACACGCAGTGCAACACAGAACTGCGACACAGAAAACACATGCTTTTGTTATTACCGTACGTACCTGCCGTGAGAACCATCCGTACAACGCAGTGTGCCTTCTCTTAGCACAAAAGGGGTCCCCAGAATGAGCAAGTCATATCACACCGTCGCTGGACCTACTAAAATATCTACGCTTAGGTACCGTGGTACTCTCAACTCGGAAATGAGGTACCATGACAGCCTGAGTGGTGAGAGTTTTATATACAACCACACGCCTCTCATCTCTCGACAACTTTGCGCAAGAGCCGCACTTCGAAGCGTAATCAAACCTGATAGTCTCTGACATAACTGCATCCGCTAAAGGCGTTGTGGGACGTTAAGAAAGGGGGGCCCGCGCATGTGGTTTGTGTTCCTGGTGGCTTGGCTGACAGCGGCTAGGTAGGTAGGTGACAGGTCCGAGGTGGGACTGGGACAGCACCGATCGAGCCAGGACGCTGATCGAGCCTACGGCGCCCCCTGTTATAATAACGGTGTTAGAACCAACGAAGTACGCATATTAAGCTTTGGAGTAACAAGAGAGGTCTTTTGCCAAATGCGCGACAATAATATTCGGTTCGCATTTCATCAAAGTCGGGCGGGTATCTTTCTCCTACACACACACAGACATACACGTCCATACTACCACTAGCCCCTTCTACCTAGTCCCACCTCCCCAACCCCTACAACCTCCACCTTACTCACTTTGCCCAGAACTTCGCTAACGCGCCCCTCAGCTCATGTTCCTTCTTGCCCAGGACCCGAACCCCCCTCTCCACACAGGCACGCTCTAGCTCCTGCCTACCCAGACCAGCCCACCCACCATCCCTCTCAATAAGCCCATCATCCGTTCTCAGGTACTCCATCTTTTTCCTAAAGTTGCGCTGCAGCAACCACTTCGGCGGAGTAAAGGGCAGCCAATCGAAAACAGCGGGGTAGCAATTGCACTGTGCGGAGAGGATGGACAGCTGGTAGAGCGTCATCTGGCGCCAGTCTAAGCCGGTAGGTCGCGGGGAGCGAACGTTCTCGGAAGATGTGAGATCTGGGATTGGTGCGCCGGCGGGCTGGGCGTCTTTGCTCATGAGGCGCCTAGCGTCGAGGCGCACTCTTCGCATGCGGTCCTGTCGTTTATCTTCCAGTTTCCGGAGCGTGCGCTGGACTTGCTGTGGGATTCTGCACGCTTCTGGTATCAGGGGCGTGATGTACACGACCACGAGTGGTAACCACTCTCCCAACAATAACACCAGCGTTGCAAATGCTGGTAACCTCAAGGCGTCTATCCTGCTCCGAGTTACTATCTGCCATTCTGCCCTGGTTAGGACTTGGCTTATGTCTGTGTCTGGTGTCTTTGCTGCCTTTTGGCGGAGTGCTTTTGCGAGCTTGAGCGTTTGCCGTACGTGTGTAATGCCTTGCTTGTAGAAGCCGACGTATGCGCGACCGGCGTTCCATAGCCAACTAAATAGGCCTTGGCCTGTTTTCCGCGCGGGTACGGTGATTTCCGGGGCGTATGTGAAAGGTGGTGGGTTGAGGTTTTCCTTCGCTTGGAGTATAGTCGCCGTTGTGGGACGGGGCGATGGAGAAACGGCTTGGCTGGTCTTGGAAAGCGAAGTCTGCCGGGCGGGTGATGTAGTATTTGAAGGACTCGTTTTTGCAGGTATGTTCGTCCCCGATCTTTTCGCGGGAGGAGGAGGTGTCGTGCTGCTGTAAGGTGTTGTTGCGCTGTCATATCTTGTTTTTTTCGCTGGCGTTGCTGCTGTCGAAGCATACAGTCTCCTCTGTGGTTCCCAGATCTTCCCATCGATTCTTCCTTGTAGCGCACTCCGCGACCCGTCATGCCAGATGTGACAACTCAATGCGGGCGCAATGGCTCGGACGTGTCCAATCCTGCGACATTGTAGCGTCGCAAATGCAGTATTCGATAGTCCTGATACGGAATAAACTGGGAATATAGGTCGTGGCTTCATCATTGACCGTTTGTCAGGAAGGGCGTTGAGGTTCGATGGTATGCGAAAGTTGGTTCCTGCTCTGCTGCGAGTTGTGACGTCTCGATTCGCGAAAAAGAAATCCCTGTCAGCGGCGGAACACGATGTCATCACACCTCGTGTACGGCGCTAACTAGTTTAGGTGGACTACCACTTCCGACGCACTTTCAACATGCAAGGCACAAAAGTCACAATGTAGCAGTCCGAGCAATGAATTGTGCAATGATGAGAGAGGTTTAATTTAATAGCCTAATTGATCTCCCGATTAAACTCCCACCCAGCCCCCTTCCCATCTGTCAGAAATACAACGCAAAGTTCGCTGGAACAAAGAATCGTACAAAGCTTGCTACTAGCCGCCGAGCAAGAACACACGAGAAACGCCATGGAAATATTTGGTCTATAGTAAATGTGGTGCGCCCATAACACCTCGCCAAGCCGCAGCACAATTCACGATAAAGACTCGAGCACTTCTCTACACTCACGCAAAGGAAGCAATAAAACGAATAAAACAGTCAGCGCGCATGGACAAGAAAATGTCGGTCGAATCGAACACTAGCACGACTGCAACTGGCAGCGAAAGGAAGTGTTGTACAAAGCTGATAGAGCCCGCCGCATCGAGACAGAACTCTAGCAGAACAGATTGGAATGGCTTGCCTGCGGTGCATCCACGACGACGTGACGAGCGCAAGCTCTCCGTTCTCAGGATGCCTGAGAAAGAGGTTGGCGTGATTTCGATGCATTCGACGTTTGCGGTGTCGAGCGACGGCGGCAAAGACGTGTACGGTACGTAGTTCGGGTAGGGTATAGGTTCGAACGGTCGGAGTCAAAGACACAGGACTCAAATTGCCAAGACGCCTAAGCAGATGCGAATTTGCAGTATCAACCGCGACGGCATGCGCAAACGGGGTTGTTATACAGGTTATGGATAATAATGGCGATAATACATTTGAATGGGAGGCAATTCACCATCCCTAATGCTGGAGCAATTCCACGATCCGAACGTAGGTGCTCAGCGCTGGTACTGGGCAAGCTGCGCCATGATCTCATTCATGTCTGGCGCAGCACTGACTTGTGTCGGCGTTTGGACTGGTGGAGCGGCTGCCTGATTTTGACTCGCGAAGAGTGAAGCAAGCGCTGGGAACTGGGTGCTCAAATGTGTGAGCTGGGGCTGGGGTGACGCGCCGAACCCTGGGGTCTGGACAGGACTGGGCACCTGGGCAAGTAATCGTGCAAGATCGGCGTTTAACCCAGGGTTGCTTGCAGGTGGCGTGTTCTGGGGCAGATTGTTGCCAGACATTGCACCAAGCAATTGGGACAAGCTAGCGCCGTCGAGAGATGCAATGAGATTGGAAATGCTGGGTTGGCTGGTTGGCAGTTGCGGAAAATGCTGTGGTAAACTCTGAGCGAAGCCGTAGGAGGGCGCTGGTGGCAGAACTGGCCGAGCCTGGGTTTGTTTGGCGTTGTTGACAAGGAGACCAGCCGTTGTCGGATCAAGGTCAGCATATTCTGATGAGTGGCATTAGTAGGATATCGTAATAACAAGGCAGCACGCATACCGTTGAACTGCACGTTGTTGGCCCCGCCCCGCCGGTCGAAGATCTGGACGCTGACCTTGCCCTTGGACAAGCCAGTGGTGTCGAGTCTCACGATTGCCAAAACTCCCTCCAATATCTGTCTCCGGACCACAGCCGGCTCGGGAAATCGACCACTCAGTATCAGAACATTACTACGGAGGTTCTGCGAGCGAAATGTGTCCTCCACGTAGTGGATGAAATCGCTATAGTCACGTTAGTGGCAGCCCGTATCCAACAGAAACAAGAAGCTTCAACATCAACGTACCGAGGCAGACTTTCGTTGAGCACGAGTATCTGAATATCAGGTACCTCATGAGGCAATCGGCGACGCAGATCCAACCCATCCTCTGTATAGTCTCGTCGCGGAGACGGGCTCCTGTGCCTGCGGGGTGGTGTCCTCGACCTACTACGGTATCGCGGATCAAATCTATCGCGGCTTCTGTCTCTCGATCTTATGCCCCGAGGCGGACCCCGCGGTGATGGCGATCGCATAGGTCGGTAATCGTCCCGATCTCGAAAACGCCGATCTCTATCTCGGGGAGATAAGGAGTCTGGATGACCTCCATAGCGGTTGTCCCGCGACGCAGGTCCCGTTCCGCCCCTGGTATAATCCGGAGAGCGTGAGCGCCGGCGCGGTGCAGGCGTAGGGGGCTCAATCTTCTTCGTATTACGCTGGGGCTTGGAAATCTCCAAATCTGTCCTGGTTAGCTCCGTATATAATGTGATTCCTCGAGCATGGATTTACGTACGCATCTTCCGACCACGCACTGCCTGTCCCTGCTCTGCGTCCAGTGCTCTGCGACAAGACTCGGAGTCGAGAAACTGGACGAACCCGTACGCCTGCTTTATTGAGATCTGCGCAAGCCTGCCATGGCGGTGGAACCGATGGAAGATGTCTCGCTTGGTGACTTTTTCAGTAGGCAAGTTGCCTAGCTCAGTGTTAGATCAACCCTTTTCCACGCTGGTGCAGCGTTTCCAACTCACCGATAAAGAGACGCGACCCCATTGGGAACTGATCCCACTGTCCCTCTGTCACAAATTTCCTTTCTTGCTCCAAAAACTCCTCATATCTCCTGTTGACCTCGGGCGGCCACCGCTGATCCTCGTCGTCGGGCGACTCACTGCGAGGGCCAATCGTGGCATGGCTTTGAAGCTGGTGTTGTGCGTTCATGGGCTGGGTGTTGCCGTTGGCGCGCTGTTGCGCACTAGGCGCTCTCTGATTCTGTGGGTGGTAGGATCTAATATCGTCGTTTGGGTTAAAGCTGGAGTGCGTGGCAGACTTGTCTTGGGTGGGTGGCCGAGGAGGGAGATTGGTGGCCGACGGCAACGAAGAGGCATTGGCTTGTGTCTGCATAGGCTGGGCGGACATTTGGGGCGTGGCATATTGACTTGAGGGCGCGGTGTGCGCAGCAGGTGTCAGAGAATCCAACAAGGCTTGTACGTCAACAGTGGTGCCAGTAAGCGCTTCAGTCTGATAGTGAGTGCCTGTGGCTGACTGGGGCGGTGGTTGCTGAGCGGCATACGCATTGTCATGGGAGTATGGGTACGCAGAATGAAAATCCTGCCCAGAAGCTCGCGCCGCGTCACTGGCAGAAGCAGCCCGCGACTGGTGCTGTAGGGTGAAATGGTGGATTGAAGAGGTATCATGCGCCTGCGTACCCATGCTACCGCCATACCCAGCTGACTGAGCAAATGCCGCCAGCGCGCCGTCGCCGTCGCTCTGCGTGCCCATGTGCTGAAAGTGTGCGGTTGACGAGGGGTCGGCGAAGTACGGCGTGGTGGTGGAAGCGGTCGAAATGTGTGGGCTTGGCGCGAAGTGCGACGCGGGCGTCGAGGTGCCGTTGTTGTTATTGGTGAGTGAGAGATCATGGTAGTTGGGGTCCATCTGCTCTACTAGAATGGGAATGTTGGCGGGCGAGGGTACGTTCTGCGGGCGCGGGCTCTCTGGCGTCAGTGACTGGTGTCGAAAGTGCTCAGCTTCTTGCGGCGGACTGGAGTCGGGCCTCATGTAGGCTGTTCAGCCAGGGCGCAAAGCTGGCGGACAAGGCGAGGAGAGGACAGTCAACGCAAAGGCATACACAGGACGCACCGTCCGTCGCGACAAGGGCTGCGAGGCTGGGGGGGAGAGGGGTGGGGAGTGCACCAGGGCAGGAGGCTGATAGCGGGGCTGCGTGTGTTTAAAAAAGCTGTGCTATACGGAAGGATGTTAGATGCTGGATGCTGGACGCTGGATGCAGGATGCTGGACGCTGGATGCACGATGTCGACGCTTAGCAGACACCGACCGCAGGAATCGGAGCGGTATGCGGGACCAGCAGGAAAAGTGGCAAGAGCGCTGGTGAAGTCAGGTCCAATGCAAGCGTTGTGCAGCTGTGCAGCAGATGTTGGGACGCGGGCCTGAGAGCCCGCACGATCGTCTGGCCGGGTGAACTTGTGCGGTTACGCTGTGCACACGTGACGTTTCTAGGGCCCGCTAAATGCGCCTTGCGGCCCACCCTGCCTGTCGTCCCATTGGCAACATGATTTCATCGTTACGAAAACCGCCGTTGGAGCAAGTTCCCGCGACCAGTAATGCACGCTTTCCGCGGGCGCCTTCTCCCATCTCTGGCTTTGGCCCGTCTGCGTCCGCCCTCACCAGGGCCGGTACCACGCACCTACGTCTCTGGCAGACAGCCCAGCAGTGCCAGCGACGACGAGCTCCAAGCTGCGCGAACGTGGCTCGCGGCGCTGCGTGCGGACGAGATCCCGCTGAAGCGCATCGGCGAATTGAGCTTCAGCAGATCTTCTGGCCCCGGCGGGCAGAACGTAAATAAGTATATATGACCAACGATGATATTTTTCACGCCGCGCTAAGCTAAATATCGCCAAAGAGTCAACTCCAAAGCCACGCTCAAAGTGCCCTTGGACGCCCTACTGCAGCATGTCCCTGCAGCGCTACATGGCGAGATCAGACGCTCCCGCTACGTAGCCGCTAGATCAAACACGATCATGGTCCAGGCCGACGACAGTCGCAAGCAGAGCGAAAACGCTCACAGTTGCTACAAGCGGTTGTATGAAGCAATTGCTGAAGCAGGCCGGCGCGCTGTCCCCACCGAAACGCCCGCCGAACAGGTGCAGCGTGTCAAAGCTCTGTATGTTTTCCTCCTTTGTTCCCGACGACCCTACCGACCGTCCGAACGCTGATAAGAAGCCAGACAAAGGTCTGATAACGAGCACCGCTTGAAGAGCAAGAAGCAGCACAGCGCTAAGAAGAGCTCGCGGCGAAGCCGGGGTGATGAGTGAAGCGGTCTGCGGGGAACCTCCCTCCCAGAGCTGAGGGCGCAGGTGACGTGGTCTAGCTCCTGTATCATAGCACACATCTCACGATAGAGCGAGTATAACCGCAGCGGTGTGCTCATGGCGTCTCAGCCGATAAGAGATAGGAGAGTACATGATGCAGGTTGTGCTTGGTACAATTAGTCGCGGACGAGGATGCCTGAAACTTTCACGTTTCCAATGCCGCAGAGAGCCTCCGCAGCTCTTCATTCGCAGCCCAGTACTTGATGCTCGTCCGGACCAAGAGCTCCGCATCGTATCTCTTCCCTTGCTGCTGCAACGATTCAGCCAAACGCGCGACCTTATCTCCCGATCCTTCACCGTCTTCCAGCGCTCGCACGTATCTTCGCAGTGCGGCACGCGACGCCTTCTGCATGGACACATCCGCATCCGCATCCGAAAATAACCGATGCCATGATAACAATTCTCGAACAGCGATCTCGGAGGCCCAAACAGCCTCGCTAGGATGTTGCTGCATGGCATCGCTTATCAGGTCCAGTGCGTCGCGGAGTGCATGGGCAAACCCAGGGTCGGAGGCATCACGGCCAAACAGCTGCATGCGGAACCTGCAAACGGTGGTCTGTACCGCCTGCGGGGAATTTTGTTGCAGGTAGTCTAGCACGTGCTGCAAGATGCGTGGGGTGCAGGCGAGCTGATCGAACTCGGCAAACATGTCGAAGAATTTCTCTGCGAGTCGTGGTGTACCCCGAAACTGCTTCATAGCCGAGTCGAAAATGGCGAGCGGAATGGCGCCCGTCAGGACGGGGGCTGAAGCTAGGTTCTGCAAAGCCACCTCGTCTACACCATCGTCCTGCTTCAAGCTGGGGTTCACGTCCTCTGCCGTCACCTCCGGAAGCGCGATCATATCTTCATCGCCGTCGGCATCTGTCGCCGCCCTCTTTGTACGGTCGACATCAAGACCCAGTATTCTCCTCCGGCCCGCAATTTTGCCGACGTAGATGGTCTCGAGCTTCGCGTATTCCAGCCACAGCACCTCCGAGTTCTTGCAGAAGCGCAGTCCACGCTGCATGTAGCTGCGCGCATTCGTAATATCAGCCTGGGTGTCCATGAAGTAGTTCGCGGCAAGGATCCAGACGTCTGGCTTGGTGGGGTGGAGGCGCGCAACCGATGTGAAGATGTCATTTAGCCTCTTGTACGCCTTGTCCTTGCGCGCAAAGTCGATGTACTGCATCCACAGCACGAGGTCGCCCGAGAACTTGCGTGTCGCGCGAGCGTAGAGGAAGTAGATGGTCCGCTGCCCTGCACCCTTGTACCGCACGCCCAGTCGTTTGATGCGCTTGCGGCGGAGGGCGTCGACATTCTTCTCGAATTCGATATAGCGCATGTAGTCTTCGGGGTGTGAGCCGCGGGCATTGATGATGTGCTCGAAGTCGGACCGCTTCTTGGCTATGGAGCTGATCTCTTCCTACCCTTCTGTTAGCAAAGATGCTCGTTTGCGCAAACGACTGCCAGACATACTCGGGTGAAGATTTTCTTGCGCTCAAGCTCGTTCAGCTCCGTGGCCGACTGCTCGAGGTAGAAGCGCGCCTTGTCACTTGGTCCAGCCATGTTTGCGCAGTCGTGATGTCCGAGGACGGTGCAGTGGAAAAAAGTTGGCCGTGAGAAAGTCCTCGGCAGCTGATAGGTAGGGACCGGTAGCGCGCCTTGGCCTACGGAGCGCGAACCCTGGCGTGCCTTGCCTTACGAACTTCAGGAGAGACCCGCGCGTTGCATCTTGACCCTCCATTTCTCTACATTCCTTTGCTTCTCTCTGCTCTCTTCTCTTCTGATGCTGGAGGCTCGGCCAGAAACCCTTCGGCTTGCTTCATAATGGTCAAGGACAAAGACGGCGACACTGTCGCATCGGTACGCGCACGAGACGTCTCCCCCGAGATCTCCGCATGCTCACCAGTGTAGTTCAGTGGAAAATGGATATCTTATGCGCACACCGCCATGGCCTACTGTATGTCCTTATTCGGGTCATGTAGTGAATATACACTGATCTCAATCATAGGTGCCTTTGTCGGAGCCCTCGTAGTCGGAATGTATGCGCTGTCCTCCGAACTACCCCACGACGCGACTGAACACCCGCAGATGGCTACATTACCACAAAATCGTACAAAATGAATTCTACGTCAGTATGGAAGCTCGTCAGCACGTGACGCATACCAATTATTCCTACAGGGTTACCCAGACGAATGGTTTCCATCCGTGTCCGCAACCATTGGCGACCGCTATCCTGAGCGTTCCGTCTTTATGCTCTTCATTGCGCTTACATCTGGTATGGGACGGAGCGAATGTGACAGCGGACTAGACTAAGCATGGATGTAGGACCTCGCTTCGCATTGGTAGCCCTCTGGTACATCTTGACCCGCCGCCCAAACTCGTCGCTTCCCAAGTTCATCGCTGGCGTTGGCATCTTCCGAACCCTGACCTGCGGAGGCTGGACATATGTAACCTCGACCGACGACCATGACTGGCATGACATCTTCATGATCTCCTACCTTGTCGCCACCCTGCCGTGGACAGTCGGCTGCCTAGCCCTGAGCCCCAAGAATCCGACAGCGCTGAGATATCGCAAGGTCCTTTCAGGCAGCTTCTTTGCAACTTTAGTACCATTGATCTACTTCTTCATCCAGCACAAAGTGCACCGTGTTGCTGGAGGTAAGCTACCACATTTTTATCGCTCTGTATACTCTAACTTCGTCATAGCATACACTATCTACGCCTTCTTCGAATGGGCCCTAGTCTTGCTCGACGTAGGCTTCGACGCTGTCACGATGATCGAGTTCCAAAACTTCGAGATCGTGATCAAGGACGTACGAGGAGTATCTCGCATGTACGTACCGCGTCTCCCGAGATAGATAGACACCATGAAGAATCTATACGTATTACGACCACACTCTGATTCTCTCTGTCTTTTAGTGCCGGCTCTAAATCTGTATCCGACACCGTCCAAGAGTAAGTACTCTCTCTTGCTAACCTGGACATCTTGTTGACATCGTTTGTAGGAAGAACAAGGAGGTCAGCGCGACTTTCTCTGGCGCCTTTTCTTGGTTTGGACTCATCTATGCTGCGGCAGATGTGTACAATGGAGTAAGTGTCGATCAAGACTCTGTTTTATAGGAAGCTAACCATCTTCGAGTTCGTCTTCTGGTCTATGCTGACTTCGCTGGGCGTGTGCGTTTGGTGTACGTTGTTTTCTCCAGACGACAGTTCTTTGCTAACGTCTCAGACTTCCCACTCTGGCACATGGGCATTTCTGGCTATGAAGCCTTGGTCATGTGCACCATCTCTCCCTTCTTCCTTGGCATCAAGCCGCTTCGCTACCTTGTCGCTCGGTACCCCTGGTTCTTCCACCTGCTATCGCTTTCCGGGCTTCTAGCGTTCCTCGCCAAGACTCCTGTTAACCGACTCTTTGCTGTCGGATTCGGTCTGTCGATGTCATGTCTGGCATGGTCCGCCACTTTCTATGGAGAACGCTCACAGCCGCATCGCCTCGAAGGTCGAATTTCTGCTTTCTCTATCGGTCTAATTGCTTCCAGCATTGCCAAGTTCGCTTTCTGGACTAACAACCCGATTTGGCCGATTATGCATGAGCCAAACGGTGGATGGAACAAGACTGGACTCGTGCTGGCTGTCATTTCCATGCTCATATCTACAAGATCGACTGCTAGCTCTGGTGCGGACATACCCGCTCAGGGTCCGACTAAAGGATCTTCTGTATTTGCAAGTTTTGGGCTGGCGGGTGTGATGTTCGCCATGCACTCACTGCTCTCTGATTCGAGCACGATGATCTCCTGGGTTTGGGAAGGCTACCCTGTCCGTGGGCCGCTTGCTGTTCCTCACGGCACGCTAACTCTGTTCGCAATGGGTCTTGGTCTTATGATCGGCCTATTCGCTCCAAACCTCTCCCGGTCGTGGGCGTTCTACGGCGTGGGATCTATCGGCGCCGCTGTGCTGACAACAACCCGCCACTGGTCAGGATTCTATGGAGCTCTCGTTCTAGCCGTATACGCTATGGCCGCCGCTCCTGTTCTAATCTCGTACGCAGCTCGTCACTCGCCGGGCAGAACGTTCGGTCTCGGTTTCCTTGTTTACAACTTTATGGTGCTCTTTCATGTCTGGGTCGTGGCCTACGCTTTCGTTCCCGGCGGTCCTCTCGTCCGCGAACATACAGACTGGGTCATGACAGCAATGATGCTTCAGATCGGCGCCGGCATCTTCAGCGTCTCCGCCCAACCGCCGGCACTCAAGAACTACAAGGGCAAAGCCGTCATCACTGCAGCGGCCAGCAGGCAACGCTCATACTATCTTTACGTACTCGGTGTGCTGGAGCTCACCGCAGTTGCAATTGCATACCTGCGCTTCCCATCCTACGACTACACGCCCTACCACCCGGAAACCAAATCCATCACGGCGGGAATCTGGACCATCCACTTCTCGCTCGACAACGACATGTGGTCTTCCGAATACCGCATGCGCGACTTGATCAAAGAAATGGAAGTCGACGTCATCGGCCTTCTAGAAAGCGATCTCCAGCGCATCATCATGGGGAACCGCGATACCACACAGTTCCTCGCCGAAGACCTCGGCATGTACGTCGACTACGGCCCCGGCCCCAACAAACACACTTGGGGCTCAGCCCTCCTCTCCAAATTCCCAATCGTAAACAGCACACACCACCTGCTCCCCTCGCCCGTCGGCGAACTCGCGCCCGCCATCGAAGCCACCATTGACGCGTACGGCGAAATGGTGGACATCTTCGTCTTCCACTCCGGCCAGGAAGAGGACCCCGAAGACCGACGATTGCAATCCGAGTTCCTCGCCCAACGCATGAAGGCCACCCCCCGTCCCGCCATCCTACTTTCCTACCTCGTCATCAAACCAGGCCAAGGCAATTACAACACCTATGTCGGCGCCAAGAGCGGAATGAGTGATATCGATGCCACGGATTGGGATCGCTGGTGTGAGTATATCCTCTACAAGGGCTTACGACGCACTGGCTATGCGCGTGTGAGTCGACATACGATTACGGATACGGAGTTACAGGTAAATATTCCCTTCTCTTCCCCTCTCCTTCCGTGAAAACTCCAGTGCTAATATAAATCCGTCTTCTAGGTCGGCAAATTCGTCGTCGGTGATGCACAAAATGGGAATCTTCAGATTCTTGAGGATGAGAGTCTGGTTCCGTCTGGATTGAGGTTCCCCGACTTGTTTAAAGGGCAGGGTGTTCGGGGCCATCGGTATCATGTTTTTGATGCGCCGAGGTATTATGTTTAGAGGGCTTTGTGTGCGTGTGTGATGGTGGGGGGGATTTGGTTATCTGGTCGTGTTGTGAGGGGGATGTGGAGAAATAGAATTTTTTTTTTTGGTGGGGTCGGTGTATCTTTTCTTATATATGTATCGGTACTGTGGATGATATCGTCGTGTGTATACTATATATGGAAGATATATAAAAAAAAGTAGTTAGTAGTTTGACCTTTTCTTTGGTCCATCGCATATTGAGGAAACTTTTTACAGCCTAACTCTTTAAAAATGAACACGGAGCCTCGACACAGGAGAGTATCGCATGTACATAGGTAGCTGTCTGTGTAAGGCCCAATGTTGATACGGCAAAGGGAAGGTTGAATCAAGTAACGGTCGTTGCAACGAGTTGAGGTAGATGATTGATTTGATTACTAGAAGCAGCGAGGCTGCACCTCGTAGAAGAAGTACAGCTTGCGCACGGGCTACCTGATTGTGTAATCAGGTGCTTTCAGTCTACGTAGTTCGATTGCCAACACCCAACGTAGAAATTGAATAGATTGGAATTTTTCTAACACGTTGAACACATTTGCAGATTTGTATTTCTTTTTGATTTTTTTCTCTCTACTACTCTCTCCAAACTACTCTCTCCAAACTACTCTGGGCCCCACTTTTCCCGTGCTCGCAGAGCCCCAGCGCTCCTCTGCTGGCTGTAGCTACTTCGCCTCGTAGACATAAAGAAAGAGGGGAGGGGGGGCTAAACCGGGCCAGAGGGGTTGTGGAAAAGGGCCACCATTCCAGATGATGTGCAATGGTTACGAATCCTCTCGCACACACATACACACGCCTTTCAGAAGCGCAGATGAACCCCCCCCCCCCCACGCTTTCATTCCCCATGTTTTAAGCATAATCATTCAGTCGTCCCCACGCCCTTGACCTCCCCAGAAGCGGTTCACTCCCCCCTACGGTGCACCATGAAAAAGCAAAAGATGGCAAAGGTTTCGGAACGTCTCACTTCGCAACGGCAGCACTCAAGACCTGTGTCCTGAAGAAGCCGCCCTTGGTGCGCTCGATGACCTGTTGGTAGACGGACTGTGGTGGGTGGTTCATGACGACTGTGCCGGCCTGGTAGTCAATCTTTGCGTCTACGCGCGTGTCGCGGATGAGGTTGACGATCCACTTCTCGCCCTCGTCTTGCGAGAGACCGAGACGGGTGGAGAGGTCCCTAGTTGATGATTAGCATTGTATAGGCAATTTGTAGTTGAGCGAGAATGACTCACCCGATATCGATCCTCTGGTGAATCTTGCAATAGCTCTCCGAGATGAGATGTCGCGCCGCATCGACAAACTGGTCCGCTGCACCTAGCAAGAAAAAGTCGTTCTTGAGAATCTCTTCTGTCTCACTGAGCTTCTTCTGGGCCTCCTCGAAATCAAAGTCGATGTACAGCGCCTTGATGAAGTCGGTGACGGGGTCGCTGTATTCGTAGCCCTCTTGTCGCACGATGCGGATTAAGTCCTTGAGCTGCTTCTGGTACTGATTCGAATTCCTGCCCCGGTTGCGGCCGGTGATGACGGCGGCGGCGAGGTAGCGCAGGATCCAGGGGCAGTTTGTCTGGATGGTGTTGATGTAGGCGGGGGAGAAGAACATGTCGGTGAGGGCCTCGCGCGAGGTCTCGTGGTTGAAGAGGGGGAATAGCGACCAGTGAATCAGCCAGGTGCGGTGCTGGAGTTGTGCGAGCGGGTTGTTGAAGAGGCGGGTGTCGATGGTTTCCTTGAGCTTGTTGATCTCCTCCATGGCCGAGTCCCAGTTGACGGAGAGGATTTCGCAGGCGAGCTTGCCCCACGTGGCTTCGCGCTCTTTGTCGCCGTCGGTAGTCTATGCGTTCAAAGTGAGCAACAGGATCTCATCGTGAATGTACGGTCGGATAGAGAAGCATACCAGGACTCTGAACCGGTAAAGCAGCTCAGCGGCATGCGGGTAGACACCACACGAGTACTGGAACTGGCCAAACTCCAACAGCTGGTTGACCATGTCCATGTCCACGCCATGGCTCTCCTTCAAGTAGGCCAAGTTCTGCACCTTGTCACTGCGCAGATTGGTGACGACATTCTCATCATCCAACAGGCCGCTAATCTTGCTCGTGGCCTCCTCCAGCTGGTCGCGCCGTTGCAGCACCGCGTCGCGCTTCTTCTTGAACTCGTCGGGCATGTCGTCGAGGCCGTGCACTTCCTGATACAGCTGTCCGACGAAATCCGTCATGTTGGTGGGCGTGAGGAGTGCGAGCAGGAGCTTCTTCTGCTCGACCGTCTGGTCGGCTTCCTCATCGCTGGAGAAGTTGAGCAGCGGGTAGACGAGGTGGCGGTCGAGGTTGGGCATGAGCTTGGGGAGCAGCGAGTACTGCTCGGCGACGTTGGCGCCATTTGTCGCTGAATCGGTCATGCTGGGTGGTGGTCGAGGCGTGTGAAGGGTGTGAGGGCGGTGCGGCGGGCGCGAAATTCGCTATGTCGGCGGCGGTGGTGGGGGTGCCGCCAAAGAAAAAACGACTGTGCGCAAGCGAGGAACCCTGCTACGCTAAACTTCTGGTGTTGAGCCGCAGCACGGGAAACGCGAGCAGAAGCCTGCATCGTCCGTGGCATATTGCTGTGGCGCTGTCTCTATCGTGAATACTGCACTTTTCTCTCTCAATGCCTCGATTCGCGTCTTGGGTGCCGCTGCTGAGGCCATTGGCCGCTCCAAGGGCCATCGCATACCGACCGCACCTCCACTTCTCGACCGCAGCACGATTACAAGCTGAGCGTAAGCTACCCTCACTTGATAAAACGCCATGTACAGCCAGTTAACCTTGACCAGAACCCCCCGCAAAAGCCAACCCCACCACCACGCCCTCGCTCCCACCAAACGCCTCCTCAGAGCACCCATCAACCCCCCAAGAAGCCCAACGCGCTGCCGACCTCGCAGCAGCAGAGTCCCTCACCGAAAGCGACAGCGCCCAGCCCGCACCCCAAAAACCAATCCTACCCTCAAAACACCCACGAGCCGACAACAAACCGTCTACCAGCTCCTCCCCAGCCAAACCCACCCCCGCCGACGCCCTCACACCCACGCCCCCCGCAGCAAACAAACCCAACACAACCGCCTCCCTCCAGCAGCAAAAGAAGCCCAAACCCAAGGCACCCCGCACCGCACGGCCCGTCACACTCTCCCTCCCACCACCCAAATACCACGTCTCGCGCAGCGCCAGCAAAAACCTGCCCATCTACACCGACTACAAGCGCGGCGGCAACCTGCACCTAACCACCGTACGAAGAATCACGGGCGACTTGTCCGCACTACGCGATGAATTGCGTGTCTTTTTGAATAAGAAGAATGAGGACGTTACGATTAGTAGTTTGACGGGGCATGTCGTTGTTAAGGGGCGTCATACTGGTGATATTTCGGCGTTTTTGAGGGCGAGGGGGATGTAGGTGTGTGGGGGTTGTATATATCATGTATTTATATAAAGCGAGGAATCGATAGCAGTAGATAAAGCGAGTGTATAAGACTATCGTTTGCGTATACAAGCCCTTCCTTCCTTCCTTCCTTGCTTTTCTTTTACAAAAAAAAAAAACTAATATCCCCCTCTCCTCTGTCCCTAAACCAATTAACCAAAGACATAGTACATGAACTCTATCTACTATCTCATCCCCTACCTACCTACATACGACAACAACGTTCCATCCCCCTCCCCCTCCCACCCTACAAAAAGTCAAAAGCGGAAAAAAAGGAGAGCGGGCGATTCTGCAACACTAAGCATCATCAACATACCCGTAATTCCAAAAGTGTAAATCAATGCCAACATCCAAGTACAAAACATCCCATTTTCGAAGTGAAAAAAAAAAAACAATATTTACTCTCACACCTCGTGTAGGGTAGTAGTCTATTTGCTATCTGTATGTAGAAGTACTAAGACGCAGATACCGTAGTATAAAAATAAAAGCTTTTTGCTATATAATATACGTTGTAGGAGATTTAGTTTGTATTTAAGGGCTTATATATCTATATGTACACATTCTCCTTCCATTGCCTCTCAAGTGGGGAGGGAGACAAAGCATCGTGACAAAGTTTCGCATGCACAGTGGCTGATACTTATGTACCATGTGGATGTTTCATTAAGGGGACGTTCCATCACTACAGTACTAGTACCGTATTGCAGCGGACCGCGTCTCGCGTCTAGCATGCGAGAAAAAAAAAAGGAAAATGAGATTAGAGAGGTCAAATGCAAGTCTAAGTACGGAACCAGTCTGTTGTTGTAAATGCTGTTGATACCTATATACGCAACACGTCGATGACGAATGCTGCTGCCCAACGACGACGCCGCCATCAGCCGAGCTCAGTCACCACATGTTGAGCTGTTCGTATTGAGCCTTTCTCCACGTGAAAAGCGTACATACCTCTTGACAGTGCTAGCCCATGGAATCGCCGCGTACATGTTTCCCCAACCGAGCCCATCATGAGCAGACGTTGACTTTACCTTTATGCTTAGGCTGTGATAAGCCCCGTCCATGGGCAGCAAATCGAGATCCGACCCCTCGGCTCCCGTGCGGCAAAAGACGACGTCCCCGCCAGCCCGGCCCCCTCAAGCCACAGCAGCAGCGGCAGCTTGCTTGCAGCTCGGTGGCCACCAGGACAGCCTGAGGCATGACAACCACACCGTTCGGCTCCGCGGAACGGGGGCGTCACCTGCTAGGCCAATCTCGTTTCGCGTTGCCTTGTTCGCTTTGTATGACGGCAACGGGGGGAGCCTAGAAGCGTGTGTCTTTTGCCGATCGAAATTCAGCACAAGGTCTGCTTTTGAAATGCCATGGCGCGGCCCATGCGATTTTCGCTAAATTGCCCATGTTGCGAAGATGATTCCGATCCCGCTGCGCCGGTGCATGGTCGGTCGACTGCCGTGTGATCGATGGCCTGCATCAAAGCTTACGTAGACTTACAGGCTATGCGTCTACTTTGATGTTTTGCTTGTGGGCGCAGCATACGGCGCCCAAAAGTGATTTTGTTTGGTTTGTTTCGTATATGCCTTGCATCTGGTGGTTGCTTTGGACTGTTTCCCTAGTACGCTGAGGCACGTCTCTTCATGCCGGTCTTGGTGGGGCTTGCCTCAGCGAAAGAGTAGTATTAGGGCTTGGCCAGCCGCGCTGACTAGGATGTCCCGGGCGAAGGACGAGTGCTTTGCGAAATGCAGTGTATCCAAGAGGGCGAAAGATCACATGCTGGAGATGGTGTGAGTGGCGTCGCGTGTGTGCGCTAGTCTACAGCAAAGCGTGCTTTAGGGGAGAGACCAGGCACTTCTTGGGGATGATGTTAGCACAGGCCATCCCATACACTGTACACAGACCCGGAGCGAACGACATGATACAACGCAGGCTCTCAGCCACAACCATACTGCGGTGCTCGTATCGATTTACCTACAGCAGGCACCGAGGAGGATGCAATATTGCTGGCCATCCAACTTCCATTTTTGCCCAGATTGTCCGCGATTTTGGCGAGGACAAGGGGGCCATTTGCAACTATCTGTGTGGACTGTAAGATAACGATCTTTGAGATGCACAAGATTCTGTGGACTACCTAGGGAACGAATATAAGGTGGGATATAGAGCAGGCAAAGGTAGGCTTTCCAGGTAGAGCGACCCTCAGCCAGTGAGACATATATCCGCCATCCTTCTGACGCCGTCCTTGGACCTACCGTTTACTGGACGCGGTCTCCAGTTGCTTTACGTTCCGGTCCCCGTCCTAACGTATAGCCCGAATGTGTGGGTGGGCGGATAGCCTGTTCGCGACCGAGACACGACGTTTCTCTGGTGACTGCGTCTCTCCAGATTCTGCTACCGGCGTCCTGAGAGCAAGACTGGACGGGGAGATGCACAGAGCCCAGGGACCGTGTGCGTTCTTCTACCGCTAGTCTCATACGATATGAAGAGCTATTTGCTTCTTTGAAGGATGCCCAGGGCAGTCTGTGCCAGTGTAGTCCGAGGTAGAGTATCGAGATGGCGCCTCAACAGCATACCTGGGTATGAAGACGCAGAGCATGGCCAACTGCCCACAACCTGGTCGACGTCAAATTGATTTGGCGGTTAAGGTCGGTATCACGACCTCGCGCGTTCCATGCTGACGATGCGTCGTCTTGGCCGACCGTAGCCGCGAATTTGGGTATCTCCTCCTCTTCTGCGTGCTTCGTTGCGACGCGCGACTCTCGATGAGTGGTTACGGGTGAGGGAGGAACCAGCGGGCTGGAAGCAAGGGTCATCTCGGCTAGAATGATTGTACGTGGCGCGAGATGCTCACGGGCGTCAGGCGTGGACAACGAGACATCAGGCGCCATGTGTTTGGTCTCCGGGGTCGAGACGAACACTGAGCAAGACCTGAGCCAGCCTTGGCGTCGCAATTTGGAGAAACGGATCACTATCGCCACCACGACGGCGTTGACCGATGGCCAGTCATGTCTCTGATGCAGCCAACTGGCGTGAACACTGCTTCGGGGCAAGAGAAGACGCCCGCAGTCTCTGATTAGCTGGGGTCCTGGGGAGGTACGAATTGTAATCAAATCATTGCTCGTTACGAATCAGTCCATTGGGATAGGAGCCGTTTCAGCGGCCTTTCACAAACACAAACAGAAACTGGAAAATTCACTATTGCGCAGAGCCCAGGGGCGGGACGGGGAGCACTGGATGGTTGGGAAAACACGGCGCTTGGAGACGGTTGAGCAAGGTAGGCTTCTCTACGCCGTCTGGCTTCGTCTGCAGTTTGCTTACTTCGGCTCGCCGTGCCATAACGACAGTGAGGAGGAGCGAGCGCGGCACGCTCTGAGTGGCTGCGGGATCTTGTTCCGAGCGCAGATTTGGTCTAGTAAGGATCGACAACCTCTCGACGCTGGTGGACGGATGAATATCGCACTGGCAGCACATATCGAGGATCAGCCGCATCTGCTCGCACCTGCCCGCTTCCAATAGACTCTGGCGCATTATTGCTTGGTTCCAGATGACTTAGCACACAGCCACTGCTTTGCCTAGCGGACAACTTTGCCGTTACTCGAGGTCAGGCACAACGCAAGGCGTGGTACGTCGAGGGCCGTGGACCAGGTGAGTTATAGGCTCTGCTCGGTCAGTGTTAGCGGTCGCCGCACCTGGTCAGTTTCGCGAACGAGGCCGGTGTTCAAGACGGCACCCTCTGTCGGACCGGCCGTGGGCGGTCGTGGTTGCCTCCGCAGCGTGCCCAAGAGCTCCTGGCAAATGTCAATTTCGGGTCTTCGCCACGCACAGCAAGGAGACGTTGGCGGGCAAGAGAGCCGGTGACGAGAAAATTACGTGGTAGGCGCGCTGGATTTCAGCCAGACAGCTTTGCCGGTTCATAACGAGGGCATTTCGAGTCGAATCGCACAATGCAGTTTCACTAACAGCGCGCCCAAGGTACAGCTCGAATCGAGAAACAGCGTCAGCAGCTTGATGGGTAGATTTCGATCCAAGAACGGATGGTAAGTGGGCCGAACGAGGTTGTGGCGACGGTTGGCTGATCCGTACAAAGCCTTACCTGTCGAGCACGCCGTGTCAAGTGCAAGTTTACCTCTATCCGCCGTGCTGTCTCGATGCTAATAATGCGGGCAGGCGACGAAACACGGCCAGTATGCAAGGCGTGCGGGAAGAAGAACCGGCCGTGCCAGTGGGAGGAGCCGCACACCAAGTTCAAGGACTACCGGCCGGACGGGGCGGCGTCATCGAGCAAGTCGGCAGCCGAGGGCAGCGACGACGAGAAAGAGGAGGCCCACCAGGAGACGATGATGGAAATGGACATCGACGGCGAGCCTGGTGTTGTTGTTGGCGGCGGCGGCGATGAGGAGGAGGCGGCGGGGCAGCTTCCTCGCGGCGACGCAACTGGCAGCGACGATGGGCAGCAGCCGTCGTCCCGGAAGAACAGCCGGACCGAGGGGGGCAGTTGGGGTGAAGGCCAATCCAAGTCCACGAGCCTGTCGTCGCCGTCGGGCCAGCGGTCGCCCGCCTCGTCCTTTCCAGTGCTGCCCCGGGCGAAGACGACGACGGCGGCGACGGGCGTGTCGGTGGCCAGTCTGCTGCAGTCGCACGATGAGACCACCATGTCGCAGCCCTACCGGTATCGCGGCCCCTCCTCGCAGGCCCTGCCGGGCGCCCTTATCCCCCCGCGAGCGCCTGGCATCCCCCAAGGCATCCCCCTCACGGTAGGCACCCCCCAAGGCTCGCACATCTACTCGCCGCAGCCGGTCCCCCTCGAGTACGACGAGGCGCTGCTCGTCCACCACTACACCGAATATCTCGGCCGCTGGCTCGACTGCACCGATGCAACGCGCCAGTTTACGCTGGGCGTGCCCGAGAAGGTCAAGCACTGTACCGTCCTGTGTCACGCCGTGCTCTCTTTCGCCGCCCGCCACACGCGCAAGGTGGCGACGGCCGAAGTCGCCTACCAGCGCTGCATTGCCCTGCTCATCGAACGGCTCAACGAGGACACGGCCAGCCACGACGAGACGCTGCTGTGTGCTATCGTCATACTGCGCTTCTACGAACAGCTGACCGTTCCCTCTAACACGGGAACCGACCAGGAATCGCATCTCGCCGGCTGCTCGGCCATCATCCGCTCGTCGCAGGGCCACCACTATGTCGACCCGTCGGCGCCGACCCTGCGCGAGGCCGCCTTCTGGGTCTACGTGCGCCAGTGCCTCTACACCGCCACCGTCAACCAGACGCCGCCGAACGTCGACTTTGGCCTGCAGCTGCACCCGACGCCGGGCTCGATGCGGGATGCCCACCCGTTGGCGCGCTTGCGGCTGGAGACCGCCTGGGCCAATCAAATGACGTGGAATCTCGCCTGCATCGTCAACTTCTGCTTCGACGGCAGCGACCCCCAAGCCGAAAAGGGTGCACCCAAAATGCGACGGTGGCAAGAGCTATGGGACCTTGTCGAGACGTGGATGAAGGACCGGCCAGACGGCTTTAATGCGATTTACGAGACGCCGGCTGCCGAACCGGGCTCATTGCCCCAGATTTGGTTCACTGCCGACTGGCACAGTAAGTCCCCTACGAACGCTGCTCTTCCTTCCCAACGCTCACCAATCTGCCAGGCGTGTCCTTTAGCTTCTACCACTTCGCCTGCATCATGCTGCTCCGGTACAAGCCGGGTCCCAAGTTTGCCATCCGCAATGCTGGGAGCTCCGCCGAGGAAAACGTAAGGCTACCAGTGTCTGACTTCAATTACAGCTACTGACCCACGCAGCATCAGATACTGGCACATGCACGAGCCATATGCGGCGTCTGCAAAAGCTCGCCAGAGACTGTACCTCTTGCCATAGCCGTCTGCCATAGCATCTTCATCTGGGGACCGCTTGTATTCGATCCAAGAGAGAGGGACCAAGTCGTACAAATCTTGACCGACTTCGAAAGAAACCATGTGTGGCCCACGACCTGGATCGTTAACGCGCTCAAGACCGAGTGGGGCATTTCTCCCACGTCCTCCACCTCTCCAACATTGCGCTAGAAGCTGCGGGCGCACGCTTTCGGCCTTACCACAGTTCTCAGGACATCTGGGACATGCAATACCAGCCTGGCGTCGTACGCTTCAACATAAGATTCCCCACCCGAGCCCCGCAGCCCCCTCATCGAGTGGCAGCCACTTGGAAACACGGATCGAGCAGGTTACATAGTTAGCCTCCGATGAACTAACATCCATAACATTATTCTGGACCATTACCCCCTCCAAGGATGATTATCTGAATATGTACAGTACACCCCCTTCCCCGAGCATATGTCAAAGCGACTAGTCTAGTCCGACTATGGGTGGAGACATTTAACCATCTATTGGATCCAGCAGTAACCGCTAGACTGAATAACTGAGTAGCAATCAACTGTAACCAAGTTACTAGCCTACTTGTCCAACCCACCCACGGTAACTTCGTTGACTCACTCTATCTATTCCTAAGTTGACCGTGTTCGTCGCTTTGCAAAGATGCCAAGCCAGCATTATTTGACTCGATTGCGATTCCAACACCGCCTTTGACCTGCCAGGGAAGCGCCACAGGGCTGGGTACACTGTTCGGCACACCGACCCGAACCTATCAAAAGCTTCGTGCCTGTCACCAACTCTGATTGTGTTTGCTGTTGGCCCCGAGCGCGTCTCCCGCCGACCCCGGCGTATCTCCTGACTGGTGCTAGGCCACGGTTCGCCACGCACCCTTGAGAAGAAACTACCGTGAAGGTCTAGATCGCTCGCTTTTGCGGCCCGCACATGCAACGCACTGTAATTATGGATTTTCGTCACGAATCACACGATTGGCCGGACACAAAGACAAAGTGTATCCTGGAAACTTTTGATGGGGAGGTCTCTTGGTCTACGCGGAAGAATAGACGCTCTAAAACGGGTATCGCATGACATCAATACATCCTGTGGGCGTCAAGCATCAACGTCGATCGTGCAAGTAGTCATATAGAAGCTCCGCGTTAGTTTACGCCATAATTGTACTCGTATTACAAATATCCTACATAAGCCCCAGGTTTTCCTGGAGACATCTCCTGATGTGTAATTCTCCAGGAGCTGTCTCCCGACCTGGACGTGGTGGATGATCGAATCCCAACCATTTCGAAGCCCTCTTCCAATGATAATTCTTTCTACGGTACGCCGCTGATAAAATTCATCGTGCAAAGCTGTCCCACTAGAATGTTCCATTTCTGCCTCCCATTGAGGTGTCACAGTGTGGGATTGTTTCGACGATTCAGTGTTGCACGCGTGCGGGCAAAGCAACTTGAATACCTCCTGGTATTCTAACAACGGCTCAATTGCCCAGAATGAGTGCTGGGAAGACATTATACTGCTGATGTTCACATATAACGGAAAGTGGCAGAGGTGTAAATGCGACTAGTTAACTGAACCAAGACACAACAACGGCATTTCATAGGCTCATCCTGTCTAATAGATAATACGATGTTGGTGTTGTTAAGAGGGGTCCTCGCTAGTTTATTAGACTTTAGACCCCTCTCACTTTCCGTTGTATGTGAAAACCAGCAATTGATGTCTCGAGGTACGTCATTTTTAGCGCCGGAAATTTGCTCCGAACAAATCCCCTTCACGTATTTCGTAACGAGTACAGGCGGTAATCTGCTCTGGAACGAGAATTATCGGCTCTCTTCGCCGTATGCTAAAGCTTCGTTTCTGCTTACACCCAACATGCGTCTTCGTGCGCAGAGTTTCACATGGGACGGCTGTCTGAAAGTGGTCTCGCATTGCGCCCGAGATAAGCCACACATCGAGCATCACCTGGACAAGTCCTTCTAATGACCGCAGGCCTACCTCGCTGGAGCGCATTAGACCTAGCATGAGCCGCCACGACTCGGCAGTGGATGCTGACATGCTAGATGCTCCCGAGCCGAGCAACATGAGGAGTCTCCGAAACGCCCTGGACGTGACCGTACTCGGTGTGTGCTGTGGGAGCGGACTGAACCAACTTGACTGTGCGTTGGTTCGGTATCGTCAGGCCTACCCCGACGCTGCGTTATGTCTGCAACTACTCCAAGTGTGTGCCACGCTCTAACACACTCAAGTGGCTAACGAAGAACAGTCTGGCTCCGTGCCTACGCCATCACCACTTCAGAACCACATCCTCACCTCCCTTCGCGAAGTTCATCGCAACCCGGCCGAAGAGACGCGTCTCAATTGCCTACTGGGATACATGTTTGCAGAGGGGATACGGACCTTTTGTCACAAGCGCGGCATACCACTGGCAGTCATCGACCTAGTTGGCACACACGCTGCAGGGTTGAGGCGTCATGGAGGACCCGAGACGCAGAATATGACCACCCATACATTGGGATGGAATGCCCACATCGCCGCCGGGACAGGCATCAGCGTCGCCTTTGATTTCGCTGTTATCGAGGCCGGCCGGACGAGGCCTCACATATCGCCAGTCGCATTCGTCGACCGGCTATTCCTCCGCCACGCCCACAAATTCCGCGCATGTCTCAATATAGGCGAGCTAGTAAACTGCAACTTCATTCCCCCCGCAAAAGACGAACGCGCACGAGGCGCCGGCTGCCGCGACTGTGGGCCAGGAAGCCTCCTCATCGACTACGCAGTCCGATACTGCACCTCCAACGACCAAAGCGAAGACAACAACGGCAAACTCGGTACACCAGGCAAATTCAACCGCGCCATCGTATCTCAGTTCCTGCGAACCTACGACTACTCGCGAATGCTGCCCACCCTCAGCATAGCCCGAGAAATGTTTGGCGACCACGAAGCCCAGCGCCTCATCGACGAATGCATCTTCCTCCACCTTTCCGACGCAGATATCGTTGCAACCGTGACGCGCGTTACGGCCGAGAATATTCTACGCCAGTACACCAGGCTACTCGCCCTATACTTCCCGCCGGGCCAACAAGTCGACGAGCTCTTCATCAGCGGGCCCAGTGCGTGCAACGCGAATATCATCGATTACCTCGAAGCTGAACTTCCCGAGAATGTGATAACGAAGCCGTTGGACGATATTGGTATACCTGGTGATGCTAATGAGGCCGTGTGTTATGCACATCTTGCCCTCGAGACGCTGCGCGCTCAATCGTGTCGTGCACATACGCCGCTGCTGCAACAGTCCGGGCAGGATGTTGTGTTGGGACGCATTGTGCGTGGCAAGGGCTGGGACGCGCTTTTGAATCGATTGATGCGGTTTAGTAATGGGAAGCCGTTGTCCGTGACTAAGGATGTGAGGATTGCGGGGAATTTGGAGGCTGGGTTGAAGGACCTTGGGTTACGGTGAGGATTGGGGGGTTTGATTTCTTTGGGGCGGGGTTTGTGTGCATGTGTGTGAATAGGTTTTGGGACATGGAGATTATGGGATGGGATCAGATACGATGGGGGCGTTTCTGTATATGTTTTTTCTTTCCTTGCCACATGACGATGATGGCGTTGTGCAGGTGTGTGCGGAGTTGGAGCTAAGTTACCTCAAAACGGTGTGTAGTGTGTGTTGTGTAACTTGGACGTCAGCACGACGTTCTCGAGTTTTTTTATATTTTCTTGGTCAATATAATTTCTTATCCTGTTTTGGGGTAGTTTTGGAGTCAGTGTTGTAATTTTTCTTTGTTACGTGTAGTTAACGTTAGTTATGTTGGAAGGCTCACTAGTGAAAGGAAATAACTATGAATGCATTCTGTTCGATGATGGTTGTGTTGTTCTTGTTCTTGCTACGTGAGGGCACTACGGAGGTGTACATGACCTAAAACAAGCAGAGCCGAAGTAGGACCGAGTCGGCCCGTCAGGCTGCGATAAGCAGCCAACGTTCCTACTGATACTCATAATCCGACACTGGAAGTCTTTTCTTTCTGGATAGCAAGTAGCTCTGCGTGTATCAGTAGTGACTGTGTGTATCAGTAGTGACTGTGTGTATCGGTAGTGACTGTGTT